>BMAV01023077.1:0-27854 GCA_019973955.1 Trichonephila inaurata madagascariensis | reverse complement strand
TTATCTAGATTATAAAAGTTAAAAAAAAAAGTATGAATTTAATGGGAATTTGCAGTCAAACCGAAAATAAAAGGTTTGCAATTATAAGACAATACGAGTGCCTATTGGATTATCAGATATTTTAACTTTTTTTTTTTTTTAAAAAACTATTTTATTTAAGTGATAAGAAAACGCACCGATGAAATGTATTCATTCTTAATTACATATTGAATGAGAACTTTTAATAAAATAACTAAAATAAATACTGTTAAACAGACTATAAATGGCTTATAACTATACATGGCATTTACCTATAGCACTCTATAAATATTGCTCTCAATGTAAAAAAAGAAGGAATAACATAGAAAAAGATGGCTTTCAGATATTCCTATTATGTGTATTGATTCAATTCCTATACTATTAGTTCAATCTCTTCCTATAAATATTGTAACGTCGTGAGAAGGTAAAACAAACATTTGTCTCAGCCTAATTTTAAAATAAAAGAATTTTTTTTATTTCTTTTGGGTTACATATATGAAGTAATTAAGTCCAAGTTATACCAAATGGGGCAGCCCGTCAAGTCAGGGGATTCCATCTTTTTCCCAAAAGCCCCGCTCAACTCTCACCGGCGTTCATCGTCTCACCTCTCGCCCTTTCCAATCTTTTTTCGGGGCCCTCTCAAGTTTTCCCATCCGGGGCTCTTCCTCTTGTTCCATCCGGGGCTCTCCTCCCTGTCTCCTAAAAATTTTTTAAACACCGGGGCGGGTCCCCAAAGGCCCCTCTTCCCCTTTCATTGGCAGGCCAAAAAAGTCTCCTTTCGTCCCCCCAAGTCGGTCCTATTTGTCCGGCACACACAAAATGCCCCCTGGTCAGTTA
This sequence comes from Trichonephila inaurata madagascariensis, assembly GCA_019973955.1. Taxonomy (NCBI): domain Eukaryota; kingdom Metazoa; phylum Arthropoda; class Arachnida; order Araneae; family Nephilidae; genus Trichonephila; species Trichonephila inaurata. The sequence continues at coordinate 26,999 of BMAV01023077.1, read as the reverse complement.
AATGTAAAGGCGCCAGTAGTCTCATGAAACACCTGGACTTTAGAGCCCCAAATTGTTCCATAAACCTTCTCTCGACACCGCCATGGCGACCTTGTTTTTTCAGACAGGTTTTTGCCTATTGTCAGGGGTCCTGGCCCCTTTACCAAGGGCTGCCGACTGGGTGTCGGCGTTTGCCCCAGGGCAGCAAAAACGATGACCCCGGCCACGTGCACTTGTCCCTTAACATCTGTTTGGGGCCATAAAACTTTTGCATTAATGGGAAAGGGGGGGTTCAAATCGAAGACGTCAGAATATATATATATATATAATATCCCTGTAATATTTCTGGTGACTCCCATAAAATTTCTGGTGTAGCAATGATATATAACTGTATTAATCCTGTAAAGACGTGGCAAGAAGAGGGTGTTACTGTAACGAAATGACAGGGGGTGGCCATTGGTGATGATTGCTGTAAGGTTGATATTTTGTATTTATGGAATTGACGAGGCAGTCTTTTGTGGTGTGGGAAATCTTGTTTATTAAACATGATGAGACACACAAACACATTCACATCTTAGACAATAAACAGGAAATGGACGACGCTACACATAACAAAGAAACTAAGATACTACGCGCTGCAGCCGGCTACATGGTGAAAGCACAAAGAGCAAGAGAGTGCAATTTCCAGAAACTTTTTATATAGGAAGCTCAAATCACATGACCTGGATGGGTGGATTGATGTAATTCAAAAATTACCGTTAGGCGGGTAGCTAGTTAAAATAAATAAACATTTGTCCTGAAGGACTGGACCATAGATAAATCAAGAGTATGTGACGGGCTCACGCTTCTTTAACAAAACTTGGGTTCTTTGACGCCCAAGTTTAAATGGAACTTTTTTCCAACCAAACCAAAAAGGGAAAATGCGAATAAAAAAAATGCAAATAAGATTATTTTTAAAAGAACAGAAGTTTCAGAAAGCATGGTTTAGGGAAAGTTAGTTTGGAGGAGATAAAGCGTGAATTGACAGCCTTATTAAAGTTCCGGGACCCCTGAGACATAGCCATCCTTGATGACCATGTCTTGCCGGTTCCGTAAGCTAGGGGTGTGGATTATCAAAATGATGAGACATTTTTTTAAATCCATTTTTTATTAAGAGTAACTTATAAGATTTAAAATTTTAAATTTTTAAATTTTTAATTAGAGGAGAAAGCCCAAAGTAAATCAGTATTTAAGCAGATCAGCAATTTGATCCTCTATTCAATTATCCAAATAACCCCGTTATCAAATTACTTATATCTAATATTCCCTTTTTCCAGTTCTGGTCCCTGGACCTAGAGAATATAATCTATAACTTTATCTATGAAGATTCTTGATCCGAATGCAGCTAATTTTGACTGCTTATTTTGGTCCGCAAGTTTTACACTAAGCTTTGTCGCTATTGATCAGAATGATTCCAATACAACCTCTGAGCCGCTACGCATGCTATGCTATCTTATTTTTCTTTAGGTTTGCCACTTTAAATTCAAGTTTTATCACGATATCCTTTTATAGTATATCCATTTACATATTGGGATCCGTTTCTCTTTTTTGGTAGGGGTTTGGGAAAAGTTTTGCCACAACGGGGCCGTCAAAGAACATGGGAGTCATGAATCAGAAAGACGGAGAGAGGTCAAAACCCCCCAAGAAGAAAAACGTGATTTATTTTAAGGGTTCCAATGCCCTTAAAAAATTTACGTGTCTAAATCTCTATTTCTAAATTTCTTTCGTTTCTGAGTTTTTTTTAAAATTTTTAATTTTTTATTTTAACTTTTAAAATTTCCAATATCTATCTTGATTTTTAATTTTTCATTGAATTTTAATCTTAAATTTTAACTTTTATAATTTCCAATATCTATCTTGACTTTAATTTTCATTGAAATTTTTAATTTTAAAATTTTTAACTTTTATTTTTTAAAATTTATCTGACTTTTAATTTTCATTACTCATCTTAGAATTTTAATATTCAATTTAATTTTAAACTCGTGACAATTTTTACCCAAAACAGGCCAACATTAATAATTACTGTTTAAATTTGTGCCCACTCTCATTTTTTACATTTTCTTTATTTAAAAATTTTATACACTTAAAACTACCATTCTGGGTGCGAGACCCAATCTAACACTGCATATGGAGCTGGTACTTCTGCCCCCCTTTCTTAACAGCCGGAAACACTTTGAAGTTATACTTTTCAAGATTTTCGGGGTCAGCCCTGAAATGCATTTGAGTATCTTTTTCCCATAATATTAATCAATTTTACAAAATTTATTTATATATCACAAAAAATTTTTTATTTTCCACCCCTACATCTGGTTTCAACAAAACTCCCAAGACCCGCGCAGCGCCGTTATTTTTATTGTTAGTCCCCCCATCGGCGTTTCCCTGAACCAGATGCCCATAATACGTAAAATAAAACAACATATATATATACACATATTATCTTACAAAACTTTTTTTCAATAAACCATTATAAAAATAACCAAAGGAATTTTCGATCTCACGAAGTCGAAGTAAACAAATGGGGAATACAAATTTTTTTCTTCGAAAAAATTTTAACAAGTCGTTAAAAAATTTGAACACTCATTGTAGTGTTTGATTTGGGTTTAAACTTTTAAGCACCGCCCGAGACTTCCTTCTTGCAAAATTTTTCCGACCACTTGTTGGAAGATCAAAAAAAAATGAAACAATACAACCTGTTTTTTATATTCGGTCCCCCCACGTTCACTTTTTCAACGATGAGGTGTCATCACTTTCTTTCCCCTGTTCACGGGAATTTTGTTGTAAGGCCTGTACTTTCCTTGTCGCCCTTTTCCCCCTTTCCCAACTTTGTTTTTGGCGGGTCGGGGTTCTTCTGTTCTCCGTCGTGGCCTTAAATTATAAGTTTTTTTTCAAATGGAACTCAGGATTCCCCCCCCTCTTTTTCTATCTCTGGAAATAAAACAGATGACTTTTGTCTTTTATTATTACAATTATTATTCCCTTTCTTTAATTCCTTTGTGGTCCATTTGTCCCCGATATACCGATTTTTTAAAACCCCTTGGTTTTTTTAAACCCTTTTTATTTTTATTTTCATTCCCTACTGAACTAGGTGGGATCTGACCGGGATTTGTTTTATGGGTCCTCTCTGTATTTTTGTATTTATTGGCCCCCAAACCCCTTTTTGCTCTAACCTACGTTTCACCGCAGATTTTTTTTTCCCCATATTGTGACTATTTAATCCTGGGTACTTTTTTCCGAAGTACTAGTTTCCTGATTTGATTTTTTATACTATTTGGGATACCTTTTCCCAATTTGCCCTCGTCACATTTCCTATGACGATATATTCTTATTTGATCTACGTTAACTGTTAATTTTTTTCCCGTTTTCCCATATTACAATATTGTTAAATTTCCTAATTTCCCAAGACTCTAAAAAAGGTCCCTCAAATTTTGTTTAAATTTAGACATATTTTGTTAGCAGCTGAATTACAGGGGGTTTCTAAAAAAACCCAAACATTTACCTTTTTTTTATGTCCTTTCTAGTCTATTATAATTTTTTTCCCCACCTTTTTGTTTAATTTTGTATTAGTCTAGTTTTTTAAAGCTTTTCGTATATCTTGAATTTTGAATTTAGAGTTTTCCGATATCATAACTATTTTTTGAAATGGTAATCAATTTCGACCAAAAATAACTCAGCCGGTTTTTTTCCCTTTGTTTCATTCACCCCCGAGAATAGCGTAAGAAACCTACGTAAGAATTATCCCGTATCGGTTTCATTAACGAAATTTTGAATCTTTTTGATTATCTCGTTTAAACCCTTTTTTTCAGTCCGATTTGTTGTGGTCGATAGCAACAGTCTTCACATGCCTTATGCCAAACTTTCACTTAAGTGCTCAAAATCTCGATATAAATTGGGGACCATTATCACTTTTTAAATTTTATTGAGCCCATAACGGATATAAAGTTATCAAAAAAATCCGCTATTATACGAGATGAGGCCTTTTTAAGAGGTATTTTTCAGCCCATTTGTGAAATGATGGTTATTACAAAAAATATAGCGGTTACGTTTTATTCTCATATAGGATACGCCAAAAAAAATCTAACGTCACTATCTCATTCGGATAATTTGATAAAGGGGATTTAACCGACCAGCTAAAAAGCGTTTTATATTATTAACGGGCACATATGGAGTAGAGACATATTGATCAAAAATTTTCTATGTAGGAAATAAAAACGTCCCGAATTTTATGATAGTTTTAAATCTGCCTATGTCCACTTTTGGCTTGTCATGAAATTCTCTATTATTTCATTCCAAAAATTTTTGGAAAGTATACACGCATTTCACCTAATGACGTTGGGTTTCGCTAAAAAAAAATCCTTCAAAAAGGGAAAACGGGGGCCAATTTTCACATATCGTTGCATTAACCGAGTTATCTTCCGGGGTTTTTTATCTTATATATATACCCCTGGGGCATTTTTCTGTTCCTCTATTAATTGTTCCTTAAAATGACCAAATCTTTGAAAGGGAAATTAATTTTATCACCAATTTTCATTAATTGATTCCTTGAGAGAATGTCACCTGCATTTTTAGTTCCCGGTCTATGTTCCCATTCTATATTGAATTTGCTAACTTTAGGCCCACTAATCATCCTACTCGATAAATTTTTTCCATGTGTTAGGCGTGTTAATCGGGTGATCTGTTATTACCTTTATTGGTAATATTTCCAAAAATGTTCTAAATTTGTTCAACGCCCATACTACTGCTAGACATTTCTTTTGGTTACTTTTTAATTCCTCTGCGTTGTTCAGTGTACGTGACGAAATACGACTGGTTGTTTTGTTGGTTTAGTACTGCCCTAAACCAATCGAACTGGGACCGTAAATAACTGAATGGTTTTGAAAATTTGGAAATTTTAAAACTGGCGCTTTTTTTTACCGCCTCCTTGACCTCTTTTTGAATGCCTTTTTTTTTCATTGACCAGACAAATTTTAAATTTTCGTTTAAGATTATAAAGGGTTTTCACAAATATCCGCATAATTTTTTAAAAAATTTTGCGTACCACTGGGACATACCAAAAAAATTTGATACCCCTTTTTAGTTACGGGGGGGTTTCATCTCGTATAGTTTAACCTTGTCTCATCCGTTTTAATTCCTTCTTACTGATAATTAATCCCAAATATTTCAATTCATCCACCCGAATTTACATTTTTCCTTATTTTAAAGTCAATCCCGCATCCTTTAACAACGAAAAACTTCCCTTTTAAAAAAATTTTAAAATGGGGAGGGAAAGATGGAGACGCGATAATAACGTCATCCATGTAAAACCCGCCAAATTTCCCTATACCGGTTTTAGGGTTATGTCAATTGTTTTTTAAAATTGGGAGCTGCACCTGATAAACCGAATGGCATCCGCTTGAAAGATGGCCTTTTTTACTACAAATGCAGTTTTAATATATCGTGGGGTTTATCCCTTTGAAAAAACCCACTTTTTAGGGTCAAGGGAATTAGTTTTTATGGGTTTTTTAATAAATCATCTATTAACGGAAAAGGGGATGCGGATACTTTTTGATCGAATTTAATTTTCTATGTCACTGCAAATCTATATGCTTCAGGATTATCCGGTGGTAAAACCCCAAATTTTTTTTACAATACAACAGGTGACGCGTATGGGGACTGAATTTGGAACACCCTTTCCCTTGTAAATTTTTTTTATGTGAAAATCATTTTTGCTTTCTTAGTATCTACTTTAAGGCCTTGAAGTACGGGGGGTTATCTCCCGTGTCAATTTCATGGTATAAGACATGAGTAAGACCTGGTTTGTCTGAAAATAACCCTTTAAAACCAAACAATTTTTGTGTTTTTTTTTTCTTACTTCCCAATTTTGTTTTGATAAATCTATTCAACTTTTTTCCTCTTTAATTTGGGTTTAACCACCTTATTTATTTTTAGAATCTGAATTTTCAAGATTTTTTATTAAAATCAATACTTTTTGACGCACTTATGAAACCATACATAAATACATGGGTATTCTAAATCTTCAACACATGAAATGACCAAACCCTTTTGAATTTTCATCTTTTTTTTTAATTCTACAATCCCCTTTTTTTTGGGATTTTGCACCCTGTGCTGTTATTACCTGCTCGGATTTTTTATTTGTTTATAGAAAAATATTTTCAATACCTTCCATATAAAAAAATTTTCTGCCCGGGTCCCAAAAGGTTTTAAAAAATTTTGTTATTTAATAATATAGTATGGGGGAAATTCTACGGGGCTATACATATCGGAGAAAGTCTAATTGCTTTTTTTCGACATCCCTTGGGTTGATCATTAACCTTACAATATTTAATCGTCCCCTTTTGGGCCATCACCCGATTGAAATTATCACTGAACCCTTATTTTTACGGTCCCCCATTAAAAAATTTATTTCGCCATTTCGAAATGAGTAACCCCGTTGTTGAATCTTTGATCATTATTATTAAAACTATTCCTCTCGAACCCTCTATTATTTTGACGGCTATTCTCGTAAAACCATTTCTGTTTTTTGGTCTACCCTTTTTTTCCGAATTCCCCCAGTTTCTACCATTAGCTTCAAAATTAGGCATCCATGCGCATTTTACCCCGTCTTTCTATATTATGGTTCTATAACCCCTTTGTGATTTGAAGAATATTTTTCTTCGAATTTAGCCAAGACTTTTAAAAATTGTATCGTTTTGTGGGTTTCGACTTCCCCCGTAGTCCTGTACCTGTGGTTCGAGTCGAACTAAAAAAAATCCATAAGCTGTTTGGGAATTTTAATTCAAACTTTTCTTTTTTGAATCTATATACAAAATCAGTCGCCCTGATTTTTCCGCTGTGATGCATAAAACCCGACTGTAGTTCTTTTTTTTTGATCGCGGGGAAAAACCTTCCAATTAGTTTTTTAGCTGGCAAAACCTTTTCTTTTTTACCCAAAAACGAACCAAAATCGAATACCAATCTTAGCCCTTTCCCCCAGATGACTTTTAATAAGCATGACAGATTACTTGGGATTTCAAGTAACTGAATATTGTTATCGATGACCCCGATAAACTCAGCAACATTTCCGACCCAAAAGTACATTTCAGGTAGAATTGATTTCCACCCCATTACCTAACCCAGAATTAAAAAAAGTTCGGTTTATTTAGACATAGCCATCCTTTGATGACCATGTCTTTCCCGGGTTCCGGTAAGTAGAGGTGTGATTATCAAAAAGATGAGACATAATTTTTAAAAAACTTTATTAAGAGTAACTTATAAGACTTAAATTTAATTTACAATTATTAATTAGAGTGAGAGCGGGCCTTAAAGTAAAAATCACGATTTTAAACCGATCACGCAATTTGATCCCTATCTCAATTATCCTAAATAATCCTGTTATCTAATTACTTTTATCTAATATTACCTTTTCCAGTTCTGGGCCCCGACCTAGAGAATATAACAAAATTTATCTATGAAGATTCTTTATCCGCAATGCATAATTTTTGACTGCTTTTTTTGGTCCGAAGATTTCACACTAAGCTTTTTTCGCATTGATCAGAATGATTCCACACTACAACCTCTGAGCCCGTACGCTATGCTATGCTATCTTATGTTATCTTTTTGGTTTTTTACGTTATATCTAAGCTTTTTCCCCGATATCCTTTTTTTAGTATATCCTTTAATATTCGATCCGTTTTTTTCTTTGGGATTGGGTTGGAAAAGTTTTCCATCAAGGGCGCAAAGAACATAGGAGTCATGTTAATCAGAAAGACGCGAGACGTCACAACCCCGTTTCGTACAAGGTGCATACCACAGGGACCCAGAGTTTCTATACAGTGATCAAATCTTAGTTTGGATTAAGGTAGGACTGATTATTTGATATTAGAACTTTCAGATCCGTTCCACAGAAACGTTCCACAAAGTAATTCGAATTTTAAATCAATAAATTAAATAAAATATAATTCTAAAATTAATTTTTTAAAAAAAAACTACGTTTGTTTTTATAGAATGCTTACTGTACCCAAAAAGGGTTTAAAAAATTCGATAAAAAAATGTTTAACATATACAGAAATTAAAAAAAATATCAATCAACTAACCGTAAGGATTTGAATCCCTTAAGAATATATTATTAATATTCGGTTATAAAATTTATCTTAGAAATGTCGGTAAACTAGCTTTGCACTGTATATTTTTCTTCCTTTTTTCAGGATCACAGTATTCGTAATGAGGATTTATAATCATGAACATTTTTAATATTCCTTCAAAATAAGTGTTTTGTGCTTCCTTAGAGATCCAACCAGATGAAAGAAGACTATAAATACCTGAAGACAGGGATTAAATTATACCTTTTATAACGAATTTTTTTCAAGGAAATAGAAAAGTCAGTAATACCCTTTTCATTTATTACATTAACGATAAAAAAATAAGTTTTGTTTCTTCTTTTTAATAACCATTCGAACATTTATTTGATTTACGTCGAAATGTGTGGAGTTGTATTGATGACTTCTACACTCTGGGTGAAAAAGTTGTTGAATGACTGGAAAAGGTGACCAAACAAAAGAAAATTTCGCTCATTTGAATGAGAGTAAGCGTTATATTAATAGAATTATATTTATAAAAGTACGTGATGTTTATGTGTAAGAGAGAGTTAAAATTCCACCATTCAGCAGCGTTATCTTAACGACGATTATCAAAATAATAATGAATCCGAATTAATCTGAAATAAATATATGAAAACTACCGTAACATCCGGCGTATAACGCGCAATTTTAACACAAACAAGTAATACAAAAAAAAAAAAAAATTAAGTCAAATCCTACACAAATCAACAAAGAAAACTTTTATTCTAGCTACTTTTTATTAAATAGTTACACAATTAATATAAATAACAGAATCATAACATTAAGTGGTAATTAATTTTCATTAATTATCATTAAAGTAGCGTATTGTCATCCAAAACAATCGTGTATATAAAATTTCAGTCCAACTGAAGGCTTTAAAACGTGAGAAAAAAATATTTTTAAAGTTTTGACCCGAGTTGCTAAAAATGAAACCATTGTGGCTGTATCTGTAATTCTTTAAATAATTAGTTTCAGTCAATTGATTTTAATTAATTATAGTTAAATTATCGAAATTTTACCCAAAACAATAGTGTATAGAAAATTTCAGCTTAAATTAGCGCTTTAAAATGTGAGGAAAAAGACTTTTAAAGTTTTGACACGTCGCCAAAAATGATGCCAACGTGGCTATATATATTTGTAAATCTTTAAATAATTAGTTTTAATCAATTAAAAAAATTTTATTACTTATAATTAAATTATTGTATTGTCATCTGAAATAATCATGTATATAAAGTTTCAGCTCAATTGAGTGCTTTAAAATATATTTTATTAACAATTGAAAATTCCCCGAAGATAAATAAATAAATAAATATATAAAGAGTATGAGCTAATAGTGTGTGTAGGAGTTGAAAAATAAGATCACAAACTTAAGGGTGCGCGTTGTACGCCGGGCATAAAAACGATAGCCTTAAAAATAACAAAAGTGATGAGCATAAAAAAAAATTTACTTCTACATGCATCGAAACACTATTTAAAAGAAGCGAATTGTTTAATGAACTAAAAGAGTTGCAGTTCTAGAAATGTACTATTTTTTCAAAAGTTAGGGATAGTACCTCGAACAAATGACTTCAAAACATAAAAGCAATGTATACTAATATTTCAGATTTCTTCGTTAAAAAGGGGGTGCGCGTTATACGGCGAATATACCTAAAAATTAAAAAATTCAGCTTCAAAGTATAGGTGCGTGTTATACGCTGGATTTTACGGTATTTCAAAAAATGTACAATTGGTAAATGAGTGAGATTTATATTTACGTCTATCTATAAAGCAACAGTAGGGCTATTAGCAACGGACCTCGTAATTTTGAGTTTCGGTCAAGTGACGAGAACAACACCTGAGCTGACAGATCTCCTAATTACCGTAAAATCCGGCGTATAACGCACACCTATGCTTTCAAGCTGCATTTTTTAATTTTTAGGTATATTCACAGTATAACGCACACCCCTTTTTCATTCTCTCTCCTACTATTAGATCATACTCTCTCTATATTTATTTATTTATTTATCTTGGTGGAATTTTCGATCGTTAATAAAATAAATTTTAAAGCGCTCAATTGAGCTGAAATTTTATATACATGATTATTTTGGATGACAATACAATAATTTAATTATAATTAATAAAAATTAAATGATTCAAACTAATTATTTAAAAAATTACAAATACAGCCACGTTGGCATCATTTTTGGCCACTTAGCGCCCCTTTGGTAACTTGTGTCAAAACTTGAAAAGATTTTTTTCTCACGTTTTAAAACATTCAGTAGGACTGAAATTTTATATACACAATTATTTTGGATGACAATACGATACTTTAATGATAATTAGTAAAAATTAATTACCACTTAATGTTGTGATTCTGTCCTATGTATATACATATTTATATTAATTGTAACTATTTAATAATAAGTAGCTATAAAATAAAATTTTTCTTTCTTGATCTAAGTAGAAATTGACTTAAAATTTCTTTTTTATTACTTGTTTTATGAAGAAATCTGAAATGTTAGTATGCAATACTGTTATGTTTTCAAGTTATTTATTCGAGGTATTTTTTATCCCAGACTTTTGAAAAAAGAGTAGCATACTTTTAAAACTACTACTCTTTTTTAATTCATAAGGCATGTCATTTTTTTTTAAATAAACAGCATTTCGATAAGTGTAAATGTACATTTTTGTTGTGCTCATTTCTTTTGTCATATTTAAAGCTATCGTTTTTATACCTGGAGTATAATGCGCACCCTTAAATTTCGATCTCATTTTTTGTGTTAAAAGTGCGTGTTATACGCAGGATTTTAAGGTATCCGACTATCCTAAAATCATTATTTTTTTCAAAATTGGCAATTTTTATGACTTTATTTTATAGGTCATCTTATTAGCTTTATAAAAATGCCAAGTTTTTTATTTTCCATTCGCTAGAACAAAAACACAAGTGTTAGTAAAGAAGATGCCATATTTGACAAGATGTCAGCTTCGTAAAATGCCTAACTCGAAACATGTTTTTTCGAAACCTCAAACGTTGGGAGTAGTGATTGCTCAAAAAGTTTTTAAAATAATTTGCTGAAACTTTTATGTATATTCTGTATAACAGTAAAAAAGTGTTTTAACCTACAGATTCATCGATCACTGTTTTATTTCAAAATTTCGAGTCCTTTATGTGAATATAATTACTGTTTTTTTAAGCAATTTCATGTAGACACTTATTTAGTATATCTATAGTTTTTGTAAAAATTAAAAATATCTGTTAGTCCTGAGGTCATTTCAAATCTTAATAACAAAGTAACAGATTACGTGAATTGAGAATTTGTCGATTTTTGTACAGGGTCTCGCTTTATGAATTTTGATATTTTTCGTTTTTCCCATTTTAATAATAATAATTTTTTTCAATTTTAGAATTGTTTTTTTTAAATATACTAAATAAATATAAAAATCACAAAATCCCCATATTCCAATTTTTAAAAAATGAAGATATGGGGATCTTTCTGTGATTCTTAGGTTTATTTAGTATATTTTAAGCAAAAAATCGTAAAATTGAAAGTAGAAAAAAAATTTATTATTATTAAAATGGGAAAAAACTGGTAAAAATGTTAAAAAATTACATAAACGGGGCCCGCTCTGTACAAATCCTTTTCGAACAAATTCTCAATTTTTCAGTTTTAATGTGTTACTTTGTTATTCATGTTTGAAATGACCTTCAGGGTAATAGATATTTTAATTTTTACAAAAACTAGAGCACTTTATCTTAGTGACTATATGAAATTGCTTAAAAAAACAGTGATTATATTCACATAAGGGACTGTAAATTTTGAAATAATACAGTGATTGATAAATCTGAGGAACAAAAACACTTCTACTGTTATACAAAACATTTACAATAAGTTTCATTAAAATATTTTCAAAACTTTTTGAGCAATCGCTGTCCGCGTTTGAGTTTTTCGAATAAAACACATTTCGAGTAAAACGCATTTTAAAGTTTGACATCTTGTGTAAAGTTATGGCATCTTCTTTAGTTAAAACTCTTGTAGTGTTTGTTCTAGTGAATGGAAAACAAAAAGCTTGGTATTTTTATTAAGCTAATGAGATGATCTATAAAATATAATCATAAAACAAATTTGTCAAATTTTGTAAAAAAATCATGATTTTAGGGCAGTCGGATACCTTACGGTAAATTAATTAGAGCTGGACAGATTTTACGTGCATCGGCCCTCTCTTGACAGAGTGTCTTCTGCGGTACCGGGATACGTTCATTAAAGTGATATGAGGAAATAACTTCTTATTAAGAAAAGTAATTGCTAAAACACTGATCAGCTTATTACTTTTTATTATAAAAACTTTTTATTATTATATTTTATTAGAAATTCAGAACATCTTTACGATATTGTACACACACACACATCACACACACATTTGAAGCAAACATTTTATTACATCGCAAACCGTTTTAATTATTTGTCAAATGAATTCCGATGATGTAAATCGATTTTTATGTTGTTGTTGTTGCTTATGCGACCTGATCGACATTAACATCGGATCAAAGTCGACGAAATTCATCACGGATAAGAGCAAAATTTTTACGCCTGTCGTTAGCCTTAGCTTTGAGCACCATGTAGGTGACAGTACGATTTTGATCGGTCCCACCCCAATTTTGAGGAAGAAACCTCTAGGGGTGGTCAGGGCTGCAGTAGCCCAGTGGTCAAGGTATCGGATCATGGCAGGCATGCCATAGTTCGAGCCCAGTACCACTAAAGACCCGCCGTGTAGGGCAGCGATGCACGTTAAATCTGTCGAGAGTTGAAACGTCCTCCCGTTGGTGTGGTGTGGTAGTTAGGAGAGGGGGATGTCAGCTCAGATGTCGTCCATGTCACTTTACCATGGTTCAAAATTATGTGGTCCGTCGCCAAAAGCCCTCGTGTAGCTGAGCAGTGCGACGTTAATACTCACTCACTCACTCTAGGGATGGTCAGGGGCCTCTTACCTCTCTTCCCCTTCCACCAACCTCACCAGAGGACTTGCAACTCGAAAGCTATTTTGAGTACTCCCATGTAGCGAAGGCAATATACATTTACAAACATCCATGTCTGTGATATGGCCGATCTTTGTCGACCATATCGTGGGGTTTAAGCGTAAGTTAGAGGTGTGGGATTCTCGAAATGAAGAGACATTTTAGAATTCTTAATATGACTTTTATTAAGAATTTAACTTAAATTACTTATATATCGAACAGACTTATATTAAGTGAGAATAAACCAAAACACGTAGCCGTAGTTAACACAGATCGCGCAATTGGATCACTTATCTATATAATTATATTATATCCGCCTACTCTCAATCCTAATAATATTTCGAATTCTTAAAATAATTTTCCTACCTGGAATTTCCAAATCAACGGTTCAATCAACTTTAAATATTCCGTTAGACTCGAGTACAATGGTATGTACCTTGTAGTATTGGCAAGATATATTTGATTCTTGGGTAGGCCGTCAATTAACATTTTCTCCCTTTTTCTACACTGAACTTTCTCTAAATTGCCATCGCGCTTACTAAAACTTCTGTCCTATCCTTCGTTTCACTTCTTGGATTTGGGTTGGAAAAGATTTGCCATTAATCGTGGCCGTCAAAGAACACAGAGGTTATGTTAGAGAAAGGACGTGTGAGCCGTCACATGTCTTCTCCAGGATTCGAACCCAGGCCCTACGGCACCGCAGTCAGACTCACTAACCACTATACCGGATGGTTCGGTTATCTATTTTAATGAATGATCCCCAGTATTTTTAGTAGCTGCATTAACCTAGGGGTTTAAATGGGCCCAAACTCGTGTGCAGCGTGTCTCGAGTATGATCCCTAGTGCCCCCATTGAAGACTTCCAGTGTAGAATCTACGGCGGAAGGAGAGAGAGAGAGGGTCTGATGCGTATTAAATTTGTGAAGGCTCGAAGTTCCCCCGTTGGCGTGGTGTATTAGTTCGGAGAGGGGTAATCGGCTCAGGTATCCTCCTCATCACTTGACCGAGGTTCAAAATAACGAGGACCATCGCCCATAGCTTTCGTGTGTGCTTTATATTGAAACATTGATATAAATTCCCTCACCCAGTGTTTTCAACTCGCCATACAGAGGAGATGATGCACGTTAAATCTGTCGAGGCTTAGAGTGGCGCAAAAGTATGGAAAGAAGGGTACTACCACAGGTATCATCCTCTTAACTTGAACGTGGTTCAGAATTAGAAGGTTCGTCGCCAATAGCTTTCGTGTTCTTTTGGTGCAATGTTAATAAACAATTTATCAATCCAACATTTCTGTATATACAGGGTGTTGCAGAATTCTACCGACAAATTCAGAGGGGTGTGGCGTCGTGGACGCGTAACGTGATGAAGAGCTCACAGCAAATTGTAGAAATAAAACCAAATTTTATTGGCTCAACTAAATAAGTATTAATAATGCGACATGGAAATGCCTCTTTTTTCGCCAAGCCGGTATGATCAGTCTCCTTCAGACGTTGGATTTCATTCTCCCACACATCTCTACATTGTCAGAAGGGCGCTTCCCCATAGTTCTCGGTAGTTGCACTAGATAGGTTAGACAACGCCGCTGGTGTTCATCCTGTTTTCCTCCCTCTTACTCCAGAAAAATCCGCTTTCGTCTTGAATCCTTTCTCACCAGAAAATTGACCCTTTTAAACTTCAGAGGTGGATCCACTACACGTCCCTCGTCATTTCTCATTGGCAGGCCCACAAAAATCTGTACACGGCCCTCAGACTGATTAGCGCACTATTGGCACGGACCTAACAATTGTTATCTCCGGTCCTTCTCGAATGCACCGGTGATAAAAGATCGTCCGAACACCTGGACACTTCCCACCACGTCGCCATTCCTTATTTGAAGCAATTCTCCCGCCGTCCTCCGAGGCGTCAGTCCCCTCAATCAGACAGGCCCTGTCAATTGTTACACAATCGGACACTGTCGTGCCTATTATGACTTAAGGACATACTGGCGTTGCAGATCAGAGGCCAAACACTGGACAATGACTCCAAATCCACTGTTGCCAGTTGACATATAGTCCGAAATTCCCAGTGTTTCGAATAAAACTGGAAATAACATTTGAAAAAATAAAATTACTCGAATTATGGATCTTATTAAAGCTCAGTCGAGAACGAGATGAGGTCCCCACTGAGGTCAAGGCCCTAGACCGAGCCTAGTTGGCCCATGCCTTAAGATATCCCTACCTTGGGGCACAAAACCCGACTTTGAGGGGGAGGAGCCTTAACACTCTTCGTTACGCCACATTGCCCGAGAACATATAAATCACTTTATCACTAACCTTGATAAACTTTTCAGGCAATCAAAAGTTTTATTCTGACACAGAGATAACTTTTGACTTCTTTATTTATTGAAATATCGAATTAATTCCTATCACCTGGTTTAGAAACAATTTTGTGATGGCTATGATAAGAGCGATAAGTAATGTGATTATTTATGTAACAGATGTAGCAATAACCAGATGTCTAAAAATGATAACTATCGAAAATTGGCCAATGCTGAAAGATATTTTTTCTGCTGTTGATCTAAATATAATGATAAATATTATCTGAAAACTTACTTGAAATTAAGTTTAGGAATTTTTATAAATCTTGGTTCACACAGTTCTAGATATAGGACTATGAGCTGTGACGAATCTCTGAATTTCAACCTTAAATAAAAGAATGAGAGCAAAATAAGTTGATACGAAGTGTGATATACACACGCACACATAAAAACAAGTAACATAAAAACAAAATTTTAAATCAATTCCTACTTAGATCAACAAAGAAAAATTTTATTTTTTAGGTACTTTTTATTAAATAGTTTCATAATATAAATATGTATATACATAGGACAGAATCACAACATTAAGTGGAAATTAATTTTATTAGTTATCATTGAAGTATCGTATTTTATCCAAAACAATCGGTATTTTAAATTTCAGTTCAAAACGGAAAAAACCTTTTTAAAATTTTGACACGAGTCACCAAAATGGTCGCTAAATCGCCAAAAATGATGAACGTGGCTGTGTGTATTTGTAATTTTTTTTAAAAATTAGTTTAAACAATTAATTTTTTTTAATTATAATTTAAAATTTCTGTATTGTTATCCAAAAAACCTCATGTATATAAAATTTCAGCCTGGGGTTTTAAAAAGTATTTTATTATGATTTTAAAATTAAAAATTAAATAAATAAACAAATAAATAAATAGATGAATAAATATATAGAGAGTTTGAATTAATAGTAGGAATTAAAAAAGAAATGAAAAAAAAGAGACTGGTCCAATAAATCATTGTACTTATAGATTCAGTTCTCCGTGACATTATCAACTTCAAAGTAGTCCCTTTCAGCATTCACACACTTCTGCTTTCGGTGCTGCAATTGCTGGTAACAATTCTAGGAACGAGGTTTTTGGAAAGACCTTCAGGAGATTTTCCGTTTTTTCATGAACCTCTTCAATTGAGGGGAAATTGATTCCCTTTAAGCAAGATTCAACTGTAGGGGAGAAAAAGTCACAGGGAGACAAATCAGGTGAATAAGGAGGATGCCACATCACAGTAATGTTTTTTACAGGTCAGAAACTGCTTGACAGATAAGGCCGTGTGAGCGGGTGCTTTGTCCTGGTGCAACAGTCATTTATCACTCCACAACTGTGGCCTTTTTTATCTAATTTTTTCTCGAAGTCATTTTAAGGTTTTCATAGGGAACCGTTTTTTAAAAAGAGCAAAAAGGGCATGATTTTTAGTGCCACTTGACTGTTGGTATAAAAATTTTTTTGGCAAATTTTTTAAAAAATTTTTTAAAACAAACATCTAAAAACCAACTTAGAAAAATTTTTTTAAAATGTTTTTTTTAAAAAAAAATGCTTAAAAAATTTTTTTGGGCGCGCGCTTATATGAAGTAAAGATTCTCCAGGAGTCTGAACTAGATTTTTTAAAAATTCAAATTATTTTCAGAGTTACCACCAATTGAAATATAATTATCGGTTTTTTTTTTTAAAATTGTTCCCCTGTTGTCGTAAAATATGGATAAACCCATTCTAAGTTATATGTTTCAAAAAATTCTAGTTGAGCCCCTGTAGAGAGGTCGAGGGTAAAAATTATTATAAATTTGAAGATTTTTTACAAAAAAGGGGAATATTTTGAAAATGGGTCCTTCTATGTTCATTTTTTTTCAAAAAAATTGTACTTTAAAAATAGTTTTTCATTGTAAAAATATTCTTTTAAAACAATTTTATATACATTTTCTAATCTAAGTGACGCTAAATATCATAAATATTAACCATTTATATGCTTTTTGCAAAATCACGGTTCCGAACGTGGTCGGATACCTTAATAGTCTTCAGTGTTGTAGTATTGACTAACAGTCTGATCCCTGGTAACCCATTCAATCATTACGATTCCATTAATGGAGTAGATAATTACCCATGTCTTGAATTCTGATTTTGACCAGCGTGCTTTTTGGGTGATCCTGGAGACTTCCATTGCATCGACTGGAGCTTACTTTTAGGGGTCATCGGTAAAAATTCACGTCTCATCACATGTTACTACAGATTCCAAAAAATTTGGCTAGTTTGCTTTGCGTTCTAACACATGTCCACACATATCTTCACTGTTTTCGTCAACGGATAGAACTTTTCGAACAACCTTCACGAAAATCTTTCTCATGTGTAATTGGTCAGTTAAAATGCGTCGAACGGCTCCCCTATCCAAATTAACTAACTCCGTCACTGCACGAACACTAAACTTCGGTGACCCCGGATCACATCATGAACTTTGGCGCAATGTTTTGTTTTGTAATCGCTTACCTTGGGGGCCCAGCATGTTCATTATCTTTCACACTTTCCCTTCTCCCTGAAAACCGTTTATACCCTTCGAACACACATGCATGAGACAAAGTTTTATCTTCATAAGCTAAGTTTGTCAAAATTTGAAAGCTAATTAGTTAATAGTTAATGCAGTTTAACTCTTAACTCTGAGTTGATAAGTTAAGTTTCCATAACTGATTTCTTAAGCTTCATAAGAAACTAGATGTTGATTCGCTGTTTAGTTTTTACACTAGACATTTTCGGGCGGCAGTTATACGTGTTCAATCAATGAAGCAGTACTCCCAAATGGCGTGATCCGTTAAATCGAAACTGGCCAGGTGGATTGAGGAGGTGTGTGGAATGGTGTCACCAAAACAGTTGTTGCCAACTTCACTCTTTTTTCAAGCCATTTACTTTGTCTCGTTTTGTGTGTGTGTGTTCTCGCATTCTTTAAAACTTCCACAGCGCGTCGTGGAGTTCGAAAGACCACTTAGATTAAATTTGCAGCAAACCCCGTGTACAACCCACAAACTTTTTGGTCTGTTCGAATTATTCATAATTTTCTCATTCTCAAATTATGTACATTTCTGAATAACTGTTCCATCCTTGTGTTAAATTGGAACATTCCCGATTAATTCTCATATAAAAAACGGGGATATTGAGAGGATTTTTACGAAAAGCTTTTAATGGGAGGGGGTTATACATTGATTGATTGAATATTAACGCCCCCGTTCAGCTACACGGGGGCTTTTGGCGACAGACCACGTAATTTTGAACCATGGTCAAGTAAGGACGACACCTGAGCTGGCCCCCCCTCTTTCACCAACCACACCAACGGAGGACGTTTCGCTCGACAGATTTAACGTGCATCGCCCTTCACGGCGGGTTTTTAGTGGTAGGGGGTTCGAACCGTGACAAGGCCACGATCCGATCCCTATACCACTCGGCTACCGCGGCCACGGATATACCTTAAGAAAAGAAAGATTTTGGGACGGACCTTCATTGATCATCGGTAGAATGACAAGAGAGCACCCAAACTGGCATGCCACTTTCCAAACTTCTACTCGACGTCAGGACTGAGCATAGACGGATTTAGCATGAATCAATCTTTTTGTATTGCGGGTCTTCTGTGGGGAGAGTGGGAGAACTATATAAACGTCGCACTACAAAGCAACGCGAGGGCTATTGGCGACAGACCTTGTAATTTTGAACCATGGTCGAGTGGCGAGGATGACACCAGAACTGGCACATTCCTCTCTTGACTGCCACACTACACCACGGGAGAACACTGAGCTTCGACAAATTTAACGCGCATTGGCCCCTTTTACATGGTGAATATTCAGTGGCTCCAGTGGCGCAAGGAGGGATGGACACAAGGGAGGGGTCTTAGGGGTCCGAACTCCCCCGCTTCCCAAAGACCTTTATTTTTTTTTCCCATTGAAATTTTTTTAAGTATATAATACGTAAAATTTAATTAAATATTTGTTTTAATGATTAATTTTATTAATTAATACTATATTTATTCAATAATTAGTTTTTTCTGTTTTGCCCCTTCCCCAAAAACAAAAGGAGCATGATACAAGAATGGGGACTTTCGACCCCGTACCCCCTTGGAAAACTTCTGTGGTGTACTGAGTGGTCCATCACTCGACACTCCGGCCATAAGTTCGTGACCGTGTTTTCAGTGATATCAAGACTCGAACTCTTAGGCCGTGAGTTCTTGGCCATGGCCACTTGGCTACCGCAGCCATTTTACGTTCCAAAAAGAAGCTTTAGAACGCAGGCGATCAAATTGTCAACATGATATAGATATTTATTGTTCTGCTACCCTTCTTGGTATGTTAAATCTAAGTAATAAGTTTAGATTAATTCCACAATTTAAACAAAAATTTAATTATTAGATAAATTAATCTCAATTAATTCATAGTTAACTGAAAATTACTTTTCATTAAAACAAATTTAGAAAAAAAACTGATCGTGTGTTAAAGAAAAGTTAAATTAGTTAAAATTAATAAAGAAATAAAATACTTGAATGGACAAAAGTGTAAAATTCAAATAGTACTGATTTAATTAATTTTTACTATTAATTTTTAAAAATAGTTTAAGAAGAGAATATTTAATCCATTTGCTTTATAAATTTTATTTAAAAATTAAAAGCAAATACAAATTAGTGAGAGGAGTTTTTTGTTTAAAGTTGTGTTAATAGTTGTTTCAAAAATAATCTGTTTCGTTAAATCATCTTCAATTACTAGAAAATGTTCAATTTTAGCGAAACCTATTGTTTGCGAAAAAGAAATTAAATTATTAATTTTTCTATGTTTGCCAACGGGAGCAAATTCTCGCCAAATGGCGAACTCTGATTTCGGAAGGATGAGAAGTTGTATGACGTCGCACTGCAGAGGTCTTATAGTACTAATCGTGACAACAGATGGCTCTGTAAGTCTTGTCTTGCAATTTATCGGATTGAATAAGAAAGATAATATATTTCCTTTACGTGATATATTGTATCACCTAAAACCTCTATTCTTCCTGACATATCTGAGATCATCTAGCATTCTTCCTGACAGATTAATTTTGTGATTTCGATTGGTTTGCGGTTTGATATTGTATCAAAACTTTATCCGTTATTTTGACTAATTTTTATTTGCGAAGAACAATAAAAGATGTTTCAACGCTAGCTAAGATAAAAATTATAAGCAAACTATTATATTCGAAACTTTTTTAACATGCTTTTTAACTTTGTTCAACAAATATTGAAACAAAAATGTATACTTTACGTTTCAAAGTTTTCGAAATTAAAAGAATCACATGTTCTCTTTTCTTTTCTACCTATTTTTTAAAGTGTGAAGTGAACTTCAGGGCAAACTTATTTAAAAATAATCTTCATAAAGCGGTAGAATCTACAGCTGATGCTTTTTCGTCAAGTAAATTTTGCTGCGATGTTCAAGCAACATTGAAACACGGATTTTTTTTTATATAATAGTTTAAAATTTTTATTTGGTTGCTTTCACATCCTAGAAAAAGAATTAAAAAAAAAAGTTCCTTTTGTAACTCATTTTTGCTTAATCATTTTGTTTTCTGGGGAAAAAAGAGATCAAAACTTGTTCTTTGTCCAAGATTCTTTTTTGAAAAATAAATAAATAAAAACTTAGCAGTCAACGTTTTTAATTTGCGTGTACCACTTCCAACGAATTTAAAAGGGTCGGTGGTTAGCGACGCTGACTGCTGTGCCGTAGGGCCTGGGTTCGAATTCTGAAAAGACATGGATCTTTGTAAATGTATAGTGCCTGCGAGGCATGGTGGTACTCTAAATAGCTGTCGAGCTGCAAGTCCTCTCGTGAGGTTGGTGGAAAGAGAAGAGCGGTGGGAGGCCTCTGACCACCCCCAGGGTGTTCTCCCACAAAAATGGGGTGAAACCCAGCAAAATCGTAATGTCACCTGTATGGTGCTCAAGGCTACGGCCAACGACAGGCGTACATCTAGCCCCTTGCCATGATGAATTTCATGGACCTGAATCTTCCGCAGTCGAGATCAGGTGGCATAAGAAACAACACGAATTTAAGAATGAATTTTATCTTTCATACCTCCTCACGCTGGATTGCTCCAATTAATTTTCTCTGGCTAAATATTGACATAATGATATATTTTAAAGAAAAAGTAATGTGTAGAATTTCATAACAATCTTTTTTTCAAACAATAGATTTTGATGATATATCCTAATTCCTAAATATTCATTCCGGCATATTTCTTTCTTTTTTCAAAAAATTCCCTCTCAGTTTCGAGAATTATTGAAATTCACTTTATCTAAGAATTATACTTTGCTAACTGTTAAACATTCTCCTTAAAAGAGAGGGGTGACGAAGATTTATTGGTGTGTGTGTTTGTATGATACAAGTTTTTGAAATGAGCAAAAGAATTTGCTGCGAGTGAAACAAATAAAATTTCTGATCCTGCCTCCTTATTGGAAGTATTGATTCATCTTTACTTTTCAACTTTATTCCTATTCAATATGCTTCACAGCAATCTATCCAATTAGGTGGGAATTCAGGTATTCAGTAGTAATAAAAGTGTGTTCTCCAATTTTATTTGGTTGTATAAGAAATAATATATTTTTTAAAAATAAGAGTAAATAATGTTGAAAGCATTATATCTTTAAATTTGTTAGTTTTTAAATAAGATTTCGGGTTGTAAATGAAAGAGAGGATTATATATATATATAGAGAGAGAGAGAGAGGATTACTTCAGTGTTTCTCAAACTGTGGGGCGCCCCTCTAGGGGGCGGATAACCCTACAAGGGGGCGCGAGCGTATCGGAAAGTCGAAAATAAAGGATTATTTAAAAAATTATCAATTTACAAAAAGGGGAAAAAAATGTATTCTGACATAATAAAAAAAATACAATTTACTCTGATATAGTATACTTATAAATGTATCAGTACGGTACAATATATTTGTGTGATACTAAGTATCAATACTAATTTAAGAACAAGTTAAATAATTACTAGTGATTTTTCAATGGGCTTATCATACACAAAATTTAATACTTATCTTGATACTTCGTACGGTTTAAAATTATAGGGTCGTATTTTAGCTTTAGCGTCAAAATATTATACATTATTACTGCATTCAACACATTGTTATTGTATGGGGAAGGGTGGCTCGATGAAAATTCTGATTGAAAATTGGGTCGCAAATATAGAAAGTTTGAGAAGCAATGGATTACTTACACACACACACGTGTTTAGAATATTTTGTTGGTAAAGACAATTAGTTTTGTTGCAGTCGTTGAATGGATTGATGAGGAAACATGTTGCTATTTATTTTAAAATCTCCATTTATTGATTTAACACAGGTAAAACGATGACACAAAAAGCACAAAGACACGCGAAAATTACTGTGAAACACAAAACCATTCTTTGTCCGCTCTGAGATCTCAGCTTTTTGTAGCTTTCGTCCACCTGAAGCTTTTAGAATCATATGATTTTCGATAAGGACTTGTCATTGGTCAGCAGATGATCCAAGATTGCTTCCTCTTGTTTTAAAAACGCCAACGTGGCAGTTTTTATGTGATAAAGTCGTGGTTGTATCTCGTTGCGGGAAAACAAACTTAAAATTTATTGTCACTCGAAGTTTTGGAGAGCTCAAAACCATTGTGAAATAAGATCTCTTGAAAGAAAATTTAAGTGAGGTATCACACACACACACACACACACACACACATTCCTTTATAACTTATTCTTTTGTGAAACATTTGCTACATTATAACCGAATCAGGTAGAAGTGGATTCAATGTAATTCTATGTTCTAACACTATATTTCATATTTCACTATATTTCTTTTTTTTGTTTCAACACTATATTTCACTATTTTTCATTTCAAAACACTATATTTTTTTCACACTATAATCATTGTTTTTTTTAAAAAATTAGACTAAAAATTGTGTGCAAGCTAATACTGGTTTTGCGTCGCATAGCTGGAGCTAATTTTTAGTCTTAATGTATTTTTTTCTAATGATGAGATTCATCCAAGAAAAAACTAAACTAAAAACATTTAATTGCTTCTGCTTATCTTTCTAGATCTATTTTTTTCAAATTTTATTTGTATCACCACTTTAGTTTGAGATTTAATGCCCTAACGAATAGAAATGGCACAAAAACCGAAAATTGCATTTATAAGAATTTCAAAGAAAATGACAATCAATTTTTAAACATATCTGAAAAAAATTTTTCTTTTTGTCCAAAAAAAATTCAAAATGTGTTTAGAAAAATCGAATCTATGTATCTTATTGACATATTTAACCATCTCACACAACACTATCATTATATTTTTCTCAATGATAGAACTCCACTATTAAGATGGCATGCAAATAATCCACAGCATTCTGTACGATGTCATCTATAGACAAAATCTCATACCTTTTCTCCCTTTTTTCTTTTCTGGTCTCTTTTATGTTTTTCTTCTTTTACTTTAGTGCAGTTTTATATTCTCAGTATTCTCAATAGCCTCTGATATCTTAAAGCATTGCACAAAATTTAAAGCAATTGCAACTTATACAATTCTGTCATGTTATCAAAAATGAAAATTTGAAAGGTGTTCTGTCGACAATTGAGAGCTTCTAAAGGTAGGAAAAATTCCCGCATGTACATTAGGATAGTACAGACGAGCATCATAACACACACTGACACATATATATTAGGTTGGGGAAAAAGAAATCCACTGTTTTTTCGGTAGATGGCTGTAGTGTCGATATCTAGTGAAGTATCGATCAAACAATTTCAAATTAATGCTCGTTGTCAAGGTGACATTTTAAACTAAAAAAATTATTTTGTCTTTTTTTGTTTGGTCCATTCTGTTGTGAGTTACGGGGCGTTAAAAATGGAAGTCAACAAAGAGAAAAGTCGGTACATTTTACAGTTTTTCTTTGATAAAGGCGAAAACGCAAGCCAGACGGGTGAAATTCTAAATGGTGTTTATGGTGCCGATACTGTAACAGATAATTACGTGCAATTTTGGTTTCATCGATTCCGTTCAGGCATTTTTGATGTTAAAGTTGCCCCGCGCCAGTCATTGAAAATGTCGATAAAATCACAGAAATAATCGAAGTTGATCGGCATGTTAGTAGTTGTAGCATCGCCCAGGAGCTAAATATAGACCAAAAAAACAGTTTTGGGTTTGGGAAAAATTTGGGATTCAAAACAAGCTCGATTTTTTGGGTGCCACCCAAATAACACCAAATAACATGATGGATCGAATTTCCATCTGCAAAGTCCTGCCCAAAAGGGGAAAATGAAATTGACCATTTCTTAAGCAGATGGTAACTGAGGTTAGAAATGGGTCAAAGTCAACAATATTGTGCGAAAACGATCGTTAAAGCGCGGGGGAAGCAGCTAAAACGGGGGGAAACCCGGATTAACACCCAGGAAGGTTCTATTGTGTAATTTGGTGGTCCCGGGAAAAGGGGAAAAAATTTTTATGAGTTGCTTCGGTAGGGCCAAACACTAAATTCAGGTATCTACTGTCAACAAATGGACCGTTTGAAGCTAATGACTGACTAGAAACGGCGAGAATTGGCCAACAGAAGAGGTGTTTTTCATTCCCCTCAGGACAACGCCAGGCTACACACGTCTATAGTGACTCTCCAGAAACTCTGGGATCTTTTATTGGGAAAAATTTTTAAATTTATCCATCAAAATAGCCGGGCCTGGCACCCAAACTATTGCCACCTTTTGCTCGTATTGCAAAACTTCCAAAGTGATAAGAAATTAGGATCAAGAGAAGCTTGTGAACCAATAAAGGCCAAGGAACCAAATAAGCCAATAAAGGCCAAGACTTCTGTGAGAAATGCAATATGAAGCTACTTTTAAAATGGCAACAAATTATACAACAAAACGGTATATATTTGACCCAAAGCGGACAATCCGAAACATGTTAAATAAAGTTTTGAATTTCATGCAAAAATAATGGATTTCTTTTTCCCCAACCTAATATCTAGTTGTTACATAAGTTTTGATTAAAAAATATTGAGATTATCTGCCGAGAAGATTTTAAATTTCGTCATTGGAGATCGTCTGTAATATTTTCCGAAAGATTGTAGTCCTTGTTCTAAATTAGTCGGAGCCTTAACACATCGAACAGAAGCATGCAGAAGCCCTTATGAGATTTTTAAGACTCCAACATTCAGATATCAAAAGATAATAATTCATTTATTGAACAATTAAAGAGATTTTCAGTGAACAATAACATTCCAGACCGTACTAGAAGCACTCTTTCGCTCTTAATGAAAACATCAGCTCAACATCACCAGCTACATTATACAAATGTTTTTCCCCAAACCCCAATTTCCGGGGTCATTTAGATCATATCCAATTATTTTATGTTTCCAGAAATTTTGTCCAAGTCCATTTTTTTGTTAATTGACAAACACAGAAAACATAAAAAAAAATTTTACCAAACAAAACTACCCTACAACCCAAAAACAAAGTATTCTTTCACTGACTTGCAGCGCCATCTGTATTAAAGAATTTAATTTACAACAATACACAAGCAATGCCTAATAAGCTAAATAGAAGAGAAAATGCGAAAAAAGCTCATCATCAGGGTTCCATAATGGTTTGGTATGGCATTAGTAATGAAGGTGTCTCAGAGACTCCTTTTTGAGGGAAAGGAATAAAAACTATGCCAACATTCTTGAACCGATAAAAAAGCCTCTGAATGTAGTCCTGTTTCAGAGGAAACGATAGGACTTTTCAACAGGACCATGCTACCGTTTTGGGGGAAACACCCAACGGTGGTTGAAGAAGCGGCGGTTGATTGATTGAATATTAACGTCCCTTTCAGCTACACGAGGGTTTTTTGGGGACGGACCCGTAAATTTTTAACCATTGTCAAGGACGAAGAGACGGGAAAAGGGGGACATTAAGGATAGATTATCTTCCAGTTCAGGTTGAAATACACTCGATGAAGAATTGCATTCAATATTGAAAGCGAAGGTATTCCAAAAGCCACCTATTTAGTGCAATGTTTAACCTTCTTTAAGGAAAGAAATGGTGGAATGGAACGGTTGGAATAACCTGTTGAAGATCTCATTCCTAAGCGAAGTAGACTCCTCTTTTTGGCTCAAACTCTTCCGTAATTTATATATCTCCAAAATATTCCACATAACCTGCAGAACTGAAAATCTTTATATCTGTGTAGATTTTTGCTGGTTGGTTGCCATTCTGCGTCATCCACTTTATTTAATTTTGATTTAAAATGACGAGGTCTGTCATCAATAGTTACTGTGTTATATTTCTGGAGGAATGTTAATGAAGAATCAATCCATCAATCAAGGTAACAGTCCTAATCTCTCTCTCTGTCTTATATTTATTCAATTTTAATCCACAAGCTAAACCTTCTCTTCCTATTAATCCATTCAATTTATAAATTTTTTTGTTACTTGTCTTTTAGTTATAAAAAACAGCAATAGGTTGAGGAATAAAAAAATGTACACAAAAACAGGAAAAATCATTAAAATTCCGTATTTGAAAATAAATTCAAAATAAAACAAAAAACAAAAAAAAAAAAAGAAGTCATATGC
>BMAV01023076.1:21928-46966 GCA_019973955.1 Trichonephila inaurata madagascariensis | reverse complement strand
ATTATTTCTGATTTTTTTGATACCAGAAATTTATTACGTTGTATATAATTAATAACAATATTTCTGAATATAGAAACATGTACATTACTCTCCCAATGAGGAGAGTAATGTACATGTTTCTATATTCAGAAATATTGTTATTAATTATATACAACGTAATAAATTTCTGGTATCAAAAAAATCAGAAATAATCAATAGCTATAAACATTTCACTAAATATTGCTTAAATCAGAAATACCCAATTAAATTTATTAATAGTTATATGAATAGAGATATTCAAAATAGTTAGGATTAAAAATTCTGAGATTGATAACAGTTTATTACTATAAACTTAAATATTTCATAGTTATAGTTATCTCCATAATCTAATATTAGCTAAAATTACTTATTATTATTTTATTCATATTTACTCTAGTGTTATTAAAGTTATGCTATAATTTGCAATTCTTATTAATTTTTATTTCCATTCTTTTTATACTTTTGTTAAGTGCTACATTTCCGCCCTTCACATGATTTAAATCTGCATTAGGGTCCAGAATCTGGCAAAAACTTAGTTATTGCACTCAGATTTAGCGCGGGCTTTGCGTTTGTAAGTGCAATTTTTAGGTAAGTTACCTCTATCTTGTAATGGATATAGATATTCCTATCCATTATTCTCTATTGGTTTTTCCTCAGTGTTATTTACATAAAAGGGGAAGGTTGGCTGGCTAAAAAATATGCTCAACTCCACTTTTATATAAATTATTTTATATATTAGCTGTCCTAAGTCAGCAATGTTTATAACACTGCAGCATCTAATATCGGTTACTCGTATGTCCTTTACTGTGTGATTTTCCTACTGTCTATGTGTTTTACGAATGTGATTGTTGGATGTTATGTCTTGTTTGTAGAGAATAAGCCTATATATATATATATATATATATATATATATATATTATATATATATACATATAAAGAGTAAACTGTATACATGTACTTACAAACTTAAAATAATTCAATACCTTCAGCTCAAAAGCTTTCAAAATTAAGCGATTCCCTCCTATCTTGGCATTATTATGAAGTCTGATCGTTCAAGATGGCTACACACAGGCCAATAATATATGGAGTAAAGATCTTATGTGTCGTTTTTGATACCTTCTTCTCATTTATATCAATTTCTGATATACTTACAATACAGTAATACGTAAATGACATTCTATGATCTTTTGTTATGGTTCATGTTGCAACATTCTAAACAACAAGATAACGTCTGACCACCCACGGCACGTGTTGCAATGACTTGTCTTCAATTGCCTAACAGTTGCTTGTCGAGATATGTTGCCTGATCTCTCCCCAACAGAGCAGATTTGGGATGTTTCGGCATTCGATTGCCACCATCCCAAATTACTAGCGATTTAACCTAATAGTCGGAGCATGCAATTCCGTAAGACACCCTTCTAGAGCTTTATCAATCTGCCCCAGATGACAGTTTGCCTCCAGAACAGAGGTGGCCAACATATTATAGATTTAGTCACTTTATAATGGCAAACCTGTCATCACATGAAAACTATAGTCCTTCAGTGGGTTCCTGCTTACTGAAGAGTTCCAGGTAACGAAAAAGGGTGTTGTGGTCATGCAGAAAGTTTCTCATCCTATGTCATTCTATTCCATTATAAATCTTATTAAAAGATCTATTTAAGTCCTTACTCGGGAAGATCTATACAACCGCGTTTCCTACAAGTCTTGGAGGAATGCTATCCTGAATTTGCGTAATGGCCCAAGGTGTAAAGCGGTCGCGGAATTCCACCTAGCCACCGGGCATGACTGCCTGTGAATCCGTTTGTATAACCCCAAAGCTGTTTCTTTCTCGAAATGCACTCTGTGCAGCTCTGGAGAAGTCATGGAAGTCACTTCTGCACTGCCCTGCTCTGCACGGGACGTTTCTCTCCGAGCGCTATTGGGAGGCTAGATTTATGTTAGGTTGATGGTCTGTTTCAGATTTTTTTTTTGTACTCTGTTTTCTTTTTTCTTCATACTTGTTCTCTGTTGTAAATGTTCATAACCTGCCATTAGAAATTAAAAAAACAACAACTTTATAATGGATAAACTCGAGAATAAATTCAATTGTTCTGAAATTGCAATAATTTATTTGTATGCATATACTTCTCTACATCTTCTAGAAAACCATCAATTTGTATCGCAAGTAGGCAGTCTTTCCTTGGTGTGCCGATTTCTTTTCGATATAGAGCGTGATTTATTGTAACTATGAAGACATAACGTGAAGTCATATGTTCTTTGTTTAATTTAAATATACTTTTGGGAGACTTTTCAAATTATATACTGAAAGTAATTTGAGGTAGATTCCCCTTATTTCATAGGAATATTTTATGGGAAATCAGGACTCGAAACCATAATTTGACTATAATGGTAGATACATCTTTTAATGTGAGTTAAAAAGAAAAGAAGTTTAATTTACCTTAATTAATTCAAGTAATTTAGCTTAATAAAACTGTTATAATTCTTATTTATTTGTGCGGCCTCTCATAAATCATATTACATTCTAAGTTTAAAAAATATAATGAAAATATTTTTCTTTTATTAAATTCTTATTTCCTTAGTTTTGTTAAATAAAGTACCAAATTAAAAACTTTTTAAAAAAGAAGTTCTTAAAATGAACGCAAGATTAAATAAATGTTAAATTACGTGTAGTTTAACACATTTAAAAGTACAGTAGTTAGAAACAAGTGCACGAACATTTAATAGTTAATTAAAATTCTTAATCGACTTACATAATCTTTTTATATACGTAATTTTGTACTTAAAAACTATTTTTAGAAAAGTTATACTGAGAGAGAGACGGAATTAAAAAGATCGAAAAGAGTTTTCGGCCTATACTTACATCATACAACTTCGAACTTTTTTAGCATCTAAAGAAAGAGAAGAAGTTAGGGAAAGATCCTTAAGAGCATTAATTAAATATCGTGAAATAGGTATCAAATAAATCTTGGTGATAAATGTGAAGTAATCTATAAAATAAATACATATAAAGAAAAACACCAAGATCGTGCTTATTTCCAAAACGAATCAAATCTGATGAGCTTACATAAGCTGGTTTAGTAAATCTAAAAATGACGCTCCAAGTGAGCTTCGCTTTTGCTTACTTCAGAATATTTTCTGCTCTCAAAAGAAGTCACTCTTTCATTTAATACAAAAAAAACACCTTTATTTCATTTCTAATCAGTAATTTCGAATGCTGCTGAAGGGACACATTAAACAACAAATAATAAATGCTGATTTATCCAAAATAAATGTACATGTTCTGTGTTTTAATTTTTTTTAAAAAAAAAATTAAATAAAACTGAAAGCAATAATATTCAACAAAACATTTCAGTTCAATTTTATTTAATTTTTTAAAATTTTTTTCTGATGGATTGAAATTATCGGATCATAATTTTAAAAGCTATTCAAGTGACTTGTCAACAGATGCAGTTATTAGTGATTATTGAGGAGAAATTAATATTAGTCTTTCGAAATTGTATGGATAGTTACGTTCTTAAAATTAAATTTATTAATAAAATTAATGTTTTCAAGTATTTTTGGGTATAAAAAGTTCTAACAAACTTTAAATAAAAAAAAATATTACTGCTTCACATTGAACTTTGGTTCTCTTTTAGGTTGTACTGTAAAAATTAATTTAGCTGAAATGTGATATTAAAAAAAAAAAAGTTAAATGTGGGAAACAAATTTGTTTTCATCTATGTATATATATTATAGGATTGTTATCGTAATGAGTAATGCCTGTAACTATTGAGCAAAAAGATGCTGAATTTCATCACACACACACACATGTTCGATTATTATATTGTTTTGACGGATCATTTTATATCTATTGATTTTTAAAAATTTTGTTGATTTCTTTTTTCTCTTTCTTTTGTTTCTTTTCTTTTTCTCTTTCTCTTTCTTTATTTTTAAGTCACATAAAAATTTTTAAATTAGAAAATCAGCTTATTTTATTGCAAAAATAAAAATGAAATATCCTTTTGAAGTAACTTTTACAAAAAAAATATAATTTTTACTTAATTACATGTTATCCATTTTACGAGATGTTTCTGTATTAAAGTTAAAATAGATTGGATCATTTATGCGGATGTCAAGGGATATTTTTAAATCCCATAACAATTTTCGATATATCCAATACAGGCGAGAAAATTAAAAATAATACATTAAGGAGATAGAAAATAATAATATAATACACTGGTTTCTTTAACTAAAAGACGTGTTTTTTTACATATATAGTTGAAAAATCTTGAGGAGGAAATGGAAATGTATCAGAATGTGTATTTTATATATGCGTCTGGATGAAGTTCATGAGAAAATGTAGAGGACAAAATAAAATAAAAATAAAAATTTCTTTTCTACTGTGAGGTTTGGTTTTATATATAATCAATGAGTCAATAAAATAAATATAATATATTTTCATGCAATGTTATTCTTCAGAAAAATTTCAAAGAGAAATTTATTTTTCAATTATTTAGAAAAAATTCAATCGAGCTAAAGATAAATATAGTCTATTAATTTATAATTATTTCGTAGTAATACAAAGCAATTAAATGAAAAAAAAACTATTTATTCTTTAATAAAAATCTTATACAGGAATCCAAATTTGTTGTGTCCTATGCATTATCTCCGTTTCAATAATTTTTAAAAATCAATTATTAAAATTAATGTAAATGAAACGAGGTAAGAAAATTTTCTTCTATGTTTTTAAATACTTATGTTGAACAATTTTCCAACACACTTTTAGTTAAAATGAAGCACTCCAGTACTAAAGAATTATAACTGTTAGGTAAAGAAAATTTAGAGCTTCCAGAACTTCGAAGTTATTTACCCCAAAATATAAAAAAAAGCCAAAAATTTAAAAATAAGTTTTAAGAAATATCATTTTAATTTTAAGAAAAAAAACCATTAAAGTGAAATAGATAGTGAAAATAGAAGATATAATACTCATACATTTTATTTTATGCACGCGTTAAGTTTTTAATATTTACTTAAAATATAGAATTTTTTCAAAAAAAAAAATATAATAAGGGCTGGTAAATGCTGTAAAGTTATTGTATTGTAAATCAAAAGGAAAACTTTTTTAAAAGAAATTAAATTGCAATGTTGAATTTATTTCCCTGTTTCTTTTTATAGTTCTTAAAAAAATACTTTAATCATGCATAGAAGTTTAGTAAAATTGCGAAAAAAGGGTTTTTTTTTCCATTCTTTTTTTTGCAGGATTATAGTTCTTTCAACATTTTATTTAGTGTAAGCACATACAGAAAAAGAAGAAAAAAATAGATCTTCAATTTTGTTTGGAAAAAATCTAGTGATCATTTTCTTTTTATTTTTAATGTTTATCGATCGATTGAATAAGACCAAGAATTAACGAAGCATTTAGAAAATTAGCAAAAAAAGGTAAGAAAACCTTTTTTAAAAGACTCATTTTTGTGCACCGTATTTAATTGAAGCAGCGGTAGAAAATATTCTGGAGACAAAAGCATTCGTGACTTCGAGTTCTTCTAAGCGTTCCATGTCAGAGAATTGTTAATTTCGTTTATGAATTGAAATGTCTTTTTTTCAGGCCGAGTACAAATTTCGCTTATTTTTGCCTAATTATTTTCTCACTAAGCTTTAGTTTGTGGAATGAAGTAAAGCAAATTATGATTTTCTTAAGTCAAATAAAAAATTCGAAAGAAACCAAAAATATTTCAAACATAAGCGATTAAAACTGAATGATAAATAACTCATTAATTTGACATAAGATACCAATTAATTCTATTTAAAAGAAGATATTTATAGTTTAACTGTGGAGCTGAAATGCCAGTTAATTGAGATTTTAACTTGATTAATGATACTGAATATGTTAGCCTTAAAAAACAATAATATTTTTTGCCAAATTATCTGTTTTTAAATATTATTGAGGAAATTTTTAATTAGCAGATGTTTTCATAAGCAATTTATTTCTACGTAATTAGTTTAGAATTATGGGCATAAATGCTTCTGAGATCTTTAAAGAAAGAAATAAAAATTCAGAATATCTCTATCTGTTTGATTCTTTTCTCTTCTCTCTTCAAAATGCTCTCTAAATTTAAGATATCATATATAAGCAGAAATATTTATATTGTTAAATAACTAATGCACAAGAAATGATATGTTACAATATCACTTACTAAAGTTTTTGTGTTCAATTATAACAAAAAAGCATGTGCTTTAAACTAATATTGCAAAGTATAGGAATCCCATATAACTAAAATTAAAAAAGTACAATTTTATTCCTTTTCTACCCCTCCCACCCAATACACCCCATTCGCTCGACTACATGTTAAATGGCTGGCATTGGGGAGTCAAATTATCAAGTCAAATTATCAACGGTCAAATTATCAAGATAAGTGTTAATTTTTGTAAATAATTTTATATACGACATGCTCATGGGATCACTGGTAATTATTAAACTTGTTTTTAACTGAGTATATTGTTAATTATTAAATACATTGTGCCGTACTGATACATTTATAAGTACATTAGTGTAAATGTGTATTTTATTTTTTATTATGGCAGAATGTATTTTGTTTACTTTCAATAAATAGATAATTTTTAAATAATCTTTTGTTTCCAAATATTCGATATGCTCGCTCTCCCCTCGTAGAGTTATCACGCACCCTAACGGGAGGCGAGCCCCTCAGTTTGAGAAACACTGCGATAAAGTCATAGTTCATGTAAAAAGACATTTAAAAAAGGTGACGGCACAACACAAATACTAAATTAAGACGAATAAAAAGGAGAGTGGATGTTGCCCTTCACATCAGCTAACGAAACATGTCCATTCTCTCTACACCAAGTTTAACGCTCGGTTCTCCATCTAACATGTCTGCTGGAAACAATTAGTCACAGTTATTGTCATAGTTACAGTCAATGATGGTGGTTTCAGTTGAGAGTCGATGCTACGCCAACTGGCGTAGATGGATACTACATAAATTCATCACAAATTGGGTGGGACAGGTAGCTAACATTACTTCGTCCTCAGTTGGCATCTTTTCAAAGGTGCAACTTCAAGAAACTATCGCATTTACTGAGATACTCCAAGCACGTCAAGTAATTTTTTTTCCCTTGCAGATTCGGGACCTTCATCGTGAACTGTAATGCTACCATTAAGCAGGGCTCAAAAGTTTTATAGTAGATATTATTTCCTTCAAGACTTCTTTCCAATAATCCTCTTCCTGTTCTTTTTTCTGTAATAGCTGACTGTCAATTCTATTAAATTTGATAACATTTTATACAAAGTGCACGTATCTAATATATGCGCTTTTGATATTTCGTGGCAAGACAGAGTTACCGTGATTGTTTTCCAGTTTTGAAAACCATTTATTAACTTAGATAATGTAGCAGAAAATAAATTACAACTGTTACAAGCTTGCCTGTTTCTGAAAATACTATCCCATTTCTTTCTTCTCCTATTAAAATGATCGTAAGAAAGTCGCTTGTAATTTATATCTGTCTTTATATTCTGATTTCAAAGTTTAAACAGTACCGATTCGGCTTCGGATAGTCAACAATAAAATTTGTTAATATTATAGGTCATAGAGCTATATTATTTAGCATCTCACCATCAAGATCATTATATTTTTCTGGACTATTTATTTTCCTCACTTTCCCTATCATGATTTGACACAGTATTACTTTGAACTTCTGCATTCTCGTCTTTTTCTTTTTGTTTTAGTCGCTGTCAGTGGGAATAATGAGTCTCACCTTAATTATACTTGCTGCAGGAAAAATATATTTTGAGATAAAATATATATTGAGGTATGATATGAGGTAAAATATATATGAGGTATATTGGGAATTATCCGATGCAGATGACGAGGGCATTGAGGTAGTGGCACCTAAAATTTTAGACAGTGCATTTTTCTGACTCTCAGCCATTTTCAGTTTTCTTTTTTTCTCTTTTGTCCACTCCAGTTAGATAACGCTTTATTTTTCCCCTCAGAAAACATCTGAACACTATGTATTTGTTTTTCAAAAACAAAGCGTATGACGTCTGTGTGGCACAGTTCTTCTTGTAAACAGGTAGACTACAAGCATTACAGACAAATATTATACAACAAAACGCTATGTACGCACTGCTCAAAACATTGCTATTGAGTCGACTGCGATCTGTGTGGTCGATAGGACTGAACAAACTTTGGTAGTATCTGGTAGGACTGGCGAGGGTTTGGCACCAATGGGCACATTCTCATTGCTCACCAAAAGCTTCATGTTTGGTCGAGGGACGATTTCTGATTCCGAGTCAGCCAGTTTATTTCTCTGTAACAATGTGAAAAGAAGTTGAATGATTAAAAACAAAATTAGAAATTTTAAAAATAAAAAAATAACTTAATTATTTCTAAGTCGAATCTATGAATCTTTCAAACTTTTAAAAAGTTTTCTATTTATTTATGCAAACCATAATTTTTTTACAATGAAATATTTAAATAATTAAAAAAGTAATCCTTAGGGTTTTTTTTTTTAAATTTTCTTTCCTAACTCAGAGATATTTTGTTGTACGTTGAATCTATGATTAGAGTTCACCAAGCTTGAGGTTCCTGGCGGACACCAGGTTCACCAACCACTTAATCCGCCTGTGATTATATATGCAAGAAACGCTTTTTTTTTCACATTGAGAGTTGAAAATTTAGTTCATCCAAAATTCACCAAACCTTTCAATATACTTAAAAAAATGGTATAAGATTTTATAGTTTAATTCTTCCCACAACACTGAGTTAGTCATACTTTTTGAAACATATTGTTACGAATTAGGTGTAAAATAGTGTAAATAATTCTTAATTGGATTTGTAATGCATTTATATTACTCTATGTTATATTTATTTTATGTTAAAATTGCAATATTCACAAGCAACGCTGTCCCTTTTGTTATATTGGCGATTCAATTGGAACTTGGCGAAATCTTGGCGATAGAGCCAAGTTGGAAAAATTTTGGAGACAAAGTACGCGAATTGGCGAACATTTTTGGTGAATTTTTGACCTTATGTTCTGGAAATTAGAGGATCTTTCCGCTAATTTCACGATCTATGACGCAATCGGATATTTCTTGAAGGATACATGAATGCTATAAATTTGGAGATGCTCGCCGAAACCGAGTTAGTTTTGTTTTGACTAGCTAGTAGTTAGTTCTATTTTGACTAGCGATTAGTAGTCTCGCCTTGATCGTGAAGAGTTGATTAGCGATGAACTCGGCTGCTGAATAGGACGAGAGATGCTTGTGAATAATCTTTCACATATGTGTATTTTAGACTTTGATAGCTGTGTCTGAGAGCTACAAAAAGTGTGAAGACAATCTGATATGTAGTCTGCGAATTATGCTGCTGAATCCTGTGTTTCAAGGATTGGGATTTTTGACAATAAATTTCCGTCGCTGTTAAAGAACTGTCTTATTCTTTGCGACTGATTTGTATAAAATCTTCGAACCCTGATCAATGTAACAATATCAAGAAGTAAATAAACAAAATAATGAGAGTAGAATCAGTTATTAAGAAAGAGCTGTCAGGAAAAATAAACTGCTCGTTCATTGCCAGTGACCCTTTTTGAACAGAGGATTCATATCACGTTTATGAATATTCCTAGGATGAATATTTTCTTTCATTGGCTGAATAATGAGGAGAAAAATAATTACAGAAGCAAATATATTTGATCAATGAGATTATCATATTAAGGAATTTAGAAAGAAAAATAATTTCATTATTGATGATCAAATACATTTTTTACTCTTCAGTTATTCTTTTATCTTCAAAAAAACTTAAAACTGTTATGCCAAAATAATGGAATTCAGAAAGTTTAGTATCAAATTTCTCGTACCTGTTGGCTACTTTTATATTTAAATGTTATCTTTTAAAAATAAAGGAAACAATCAAGAAAAATGTGTATGAAATAGGTAGCAAATGTAAAACTAATCAACTATTACAGAAAAATAGGAATTTTTAGTAATATAATTTTCATCATGCAATTTTTTTCTTCAAATTAAAAATAATGCCGGCATCTTAGGCATTTTAAAGTAAAGGTAGAAACAAAAATTTAAAATAGAAGAAATATTTGTAGAAATTTAAATTGGAAGAAATATTTATAGTATTTAAATTTTTAGAAGACATTTTTTAATGCAACACATTCATGTATTTTATAAGCATACCAATTTTAGTTGGACACTTATCTAAAAGATGTTCAATTTGAAACTACCTTCTTTCAAAGACAATTTCAAAAGAAACTCATTCATTAACCCACATTACCCACGCAAACAGTTTCTAGAGATATATACAAGATTATACACTTTTCAAATGACGTTGGTTTTTGTATATCTAGGGTCTTTATATTTACGAAATCATTTTTTCAAATATCCATCAATAAATTGATTTCGTATAAACTTTTTAAGCTTCTTACGAGCTTTTAGCTCACATGGCAATATTAACATAAGTTTTTAAACGCATTTTTGTGGGTTATATAAGATTTTGGCTCACTTACAAACTATTGGGGATATTTCATTCACAAGTGTGACCAAGATCTAAGATTTCTGCAAACCATCGTCTCAGGAAGTATAAGAGCTGGTGCTACAATTAAGATTCAAAATCGAAACAAAAAACCATGGAATCGTAACAACTAGTTTCCTTGTATCTGAAAGGTATGCATAAGTCCAGAACGAAATATACTTGATTGTCTTTTTCAATATCATTCATCAAAAGTCTTCCCGGAAGGGCAAACCATAAAGGCAAAATTCTAAAAAGTTATTTTGCTCATGCATCAAATACTTCCCATTCATACTGATGTGTATACATTGTAGTAGTTAACAGGTATACAGATTTTGAAAGCAGAGATTGTGTGTTGCTTGACAACACACACCGGAATTCGTGTTCGTAACTTCTTCCCTCAAAATAGTTTAGCTGTTATCACATATGCATCGTACTTACCTGATCTGGAGGCGCTTGCAGTCTTCTTTTTGTTCCCTCGTCTGACGTAGGTTCTTAAAGACGCATATTTATCGGACTTACCAGTTATCCAATGATGCGTGACTTCTGGGCTTCGATTGATTTTATGTACTGCTTTGTACTGTTGTTGCTTGAATTTGTTGTAAATATTTGTAATTCTTCTTAACCTCAATTTTTTATTTTCCTTGAATATGTGTTGAATACTTACTTCTGTAAGCCCCGTGTGATACTTTGTGGTGCACGTGGATTTTATAATTGTTTTCAATAAAAAAAATACTGCTTTCTTAAACTCACTCCACCAGATTTAAAAAATGTTTATTGGAATCATTAGATTTTACTTCGAAGATAAATAAAAGTACTTTGTTTTCACATGTTATGATTTATTTATTTTAGGCTTCCATTTACCGAATCTTTCGACCGGTCTTGTGAGATTAAAAATGAATTCTCCAACTAAATATATGTTCCTTACCTATAGTGGAGGACTGAATCTCAGATCTTTCACTATAATCCGTAGAGACGAAAGCAAGGAATAGAAGAATAATGACTTCACTGTTACCAAGAAGGTTCAAGTACAGAAGTCTGTGCTAAAGGGAACGCTGTCTGTTTTTTGAGCCTGTCAAGAAGCCATCTGGAAAATGATTAGAATGTGGCTTCTAAACTTTACCCCATCCAACCTATCATCCAGATATTGTCCAAAACAACTTTTTCTTATTTTTAAAATTAAAAACAATGCATAGCGGGTCAGAAATTAGACAATACGAATTAAATTCTAGGTACGGAACGAAGGTTTCTTACTCAGCTTGATGAATTCTCTTACGAGGGCCTTGAAAAGGTATAAAAATATTAAAAGAAATGTCGAACTCTGGATCGTGATTATGTGGAAACGAAATAAATAGTTTTAAATTAAGTTTCTGTCTCGAATATTATAGTAATAATTTTAATTTAACGATTTTTTGATAATGTGTTTGATGTTCGTGTTATTTTTTTTCAACTCAAGAAACCTTGCAGAAATTATACTTCAAGTGCTTATAGCATGAAAATATCAAAGCTATTTACAGTAAAAAATTTTACCCAAATTTTAAAAACAAGCAAAAATAAAATTTCAGTGTTTTTTTGTATGCATATTAAGGATGATTTTACGCCCTGTGGATGTTGTTTCTCTACGTATTTGTGTAGAGAAGTCTTAAGAATAATAAATAAAAATTATAATCCTATCACAAATACTTTTAGTAATAATTAAAACTTTATCATACCCTCTTGTATACATATATTTAACTATAATATGTTCATCATATAAATTAAGCGAATGTTACAGATATTTTTTCTCTTCAAAAATATCCTTAAAAAGGCACTTTCACCTGAATACTCTTTTTGAAAACTTCTTGTAATTTATAAAGAAATATAAGAGAGTGATCTTAAACTGATTAAAATTCATTTTAACTCCTTAAGAGTCCTTATGACGAATTGCGCAAATATATTACTCTAATAACTCTGTTCTCACAAATAACGAACAAAATTAAAATAAACAAATTAAACAGTATATTGCTTCGATTTTCACTCAGAAACTATATTTAATGTTTTCTACATTTTCCCTCTTTTCATCAGACTTGATTTCAAATATCTACATGCTTCAAAAGATTTTTAAA
The DNA here is from genome assembly GCA_019973955.1 of Trichonephila inaurata madagascariensis. NCBI lineage: Eukaryota > Metazoa > Arthropoda > Arachnida > Araneae > Nephilidae > Trichonephila > Trichonephila inaurata. The sequence goes on along the minus strand of BMAV01023076.1, from coordinate 34,332 downwards.
AAAAAGTAAAAATGAAAATAATTCTTGCAAACATTCTTTCATGGACGAATATCGAAAACCTGTCAAGAAAGAAGAGAAAAATCCATACACCGAAGGCACAACTCAGCATCACTTCCTTATTGAATTTCGAAACACCTTCATCGTCACAAGAAAACTTGCAACAGAGAATGGAAACTTTTTGTAGGAGAAGTAAAAAAAAAAAATAGTTTCTTTATGCACATACAAAATCACTGGGGATAAACTTTTTTTTCAGCTCGACTTTGAACAGAATATATCCTAAGCTGAAGTTTCGTGACAGTCTCCTTAAGTGCCAAAGCGAGTTTTCGTCCCACTCGACGTCCCTCCTTAGAAATACGACATACGATTCCACTAGAGGAATGTCATTCAAAATGAATACGAAGAAGAATCTGCACTCGTTAGAAGCAGCGTAATGTATTCCTGCAGAAAGAGGAAACACAATCGCAAGTCAAAAACTTTTAGAATAAAAAAAGAATTGCAGAATATTCTTTTTTACGCAATATAGGTTGAATAATGCAAAATAGATAATGATATATAGACTGAGTCACACATATAAAGTTTGCTAAAATTATATTTTGTATCTTTTTAAGAATGATTGCTAAAACTATTTTAGCATTCAACAAGTTGAAATTTTATCGGAAACTTATACAGGTTTCTTCAGTAGGACTGAAGAAAATACTTGTTTGTAAGTATATAAGTTGCAAACAAAATGTATCTTCAATTATTGTTTCAAAAAAACGTTTTAAGTTTTCAGGTTATAGTGTATGAGAGTATATAAATATATATGATAATACAAAAGAAAACTGAACGTATAATATTTTAATATTTTAACTAATGCTAAAATGTATATTCAATTATTGTTTCAAAACCACGTTGTAAGTTTTCAGTATGAGAGTATATATTACAATATATGTATATACAAAAGAAAACTGAACGTATAGTACTTAAATATTTTATCTACATGTTAGATTATTTCTTTATGTATGGTAAATACTTGAGCGAATCAAATATATATACCTTTGCTTCCAAAACACTTTTGTATAGTTCAAATTAATGTCGTTAAAGCCATATGTAACCGAACAATATTTTAAAAATAAATTTTATATAAAGCCGTTAAGAGCAACTTTAGAGACAAAATTACTCTTTATTAATTAAGAACAAATTACAGAAGAAACATACAGAAAAATATAGAACACATGTACATACACTATACATATATATATATATATACAGTAAAATCCGATGTATAACGCGCACTTTGATCACAAAACGTAAGATTGAAATTTACGGGTGCGCCTTATACGCCGGGTATAAAAATGATAGCTCAAAAAAAAAATGTGCATAAAAAAACTTTTACAAAGATCGGAATACTATTAATTAAAAGAAATGTCATACCTTATGAACTTAAAGGGTTGTTTTTCCAGAATTATATATACTACTTTTTCAAAATCTTGGGATAATACCTCGAATAAATGGCTTTAAAACATAATGGAATTATTAACGTACATTGGATCATGGAATATGGATCATTGTGGGATCTTTCTCTGCACTGATGAGTTCTGGTACAAACTAACGAGCGATTCTAGCCAAACTTTTATATGGAGAGAGCCAGGAATTCATTACCTGACCTCCAATGTTTGAGAAATGGACCGTTGTGGCAGTGAAAGTTTCTCATGCGTCATGATGCGGGGCAGCACACACCTCTATGCACTGTAACTGCTGTGAGATAAAGTGATTAAGTCTTGGAACATTATGTTCGCCTTTTCGGAAGTGCAGTTAGTCTGATTTCATTTTAATGGATTATACGGCAAGGCCACATGGAGTATTTGTAGTCCATGAGTTCTTAGAAAGTGACTATATTTGCCGAATGAATTGGCCAGCAAGATCTAAAGATCTCAACCCTATAAAGAATGCCTGGGAAGATCTTGGGAAAGCAATTGCAACTTGCCATATGTTGCAAGAGTCATCCAAGGCCTAAAAACTGTTCTTCTGAACGAATGGAACCAATTATCAAATGAACTGTCTTATTTCTAGAATAAAATCCCCGAGCGAGGCCTATATAAAGGGTACATAAACTCATTTTTTTCTTCTATTCTGCAACCCCGGTTTCATACCTGATAACTCCGAAAAAGGTTACACACGATCATTATATATATCCTTACCTAGTAAATGTTTATAATTGCATCGGGGCCTCCTTGTACAAGTCGCAAAGAACAAATGACAATATTAAATGCCCTTGACGACTGACCTGAATAGGTACTCCTTTCATTTCAGTCATCCAAGGAGTTCACTTCAGACTCTCGAAGGTGGCCAGTTCAAACAACACTGCGCTCATGCAACATTCAAGGTCATCGTGGGTTTTCCTCCCCTCCATCACCAACAGATTGTCGCTCAAGGGATGACCCAGAAATTGGACTCTCGATAGCAGCACAGCCCTACGATACCAGTTGATTCTTCATTTATTCCATAGAGTGGCTAAATAAAACATTCTCAATAAATCACGGCTAATGAATAATAATAAAAAAAATACTACAACGGCGCACATGTCAACCAGACCCTCCATCTCAGTAAGAGATTGCCCGTAAAGTCAAACGCCAACTGTAAAACGTTCCAACTACACTCAAACCTACTGTAGATCTATAACAATTGCAGTAATTGGCTGGAAAAACAACTTTCTCTCAGTGTCGTTCAGAAAGTCAAGCAGATAACAAAATCTTCTATAGGAAGGGGATATGCAGCAGCGCCTCCTTCTACAAGTCGCAAACAGCAAAGGACAGAGTTAGAAGCCCTGAATCATTGGCTCGAAAAGGGATTAATTTCGTCTCAGTCGTCTAAGCCATACACGGCGTAGTTACGGACCGGTAGGTCGGTGAATCAAATAAACGCCCTTGCCAAGGTTCAATAGCTCATCTATGAACAATAAGTCAACAATTTGGAAAAAAAGTAGAAAATGAGATGACTTAGCATTTAAAAACTTTATAAAAATTTCACTTATATTTTTAAAATTAACAGCATAAAATTCTTTTATTTTTTTTACTGAACAATTTTAAACTCATTAAAAAATTGCATTATTTTTTTTTCAAATTAGAGCTAAACATATTTATATACATTTAATTATAAGCCTCAACATACAAAAAAGTATTACTTTACCAATAACTATGATTCAATCTTTCAATATAATTTAGTCCATCATCTTCTCCTAAATCAAGCATACAGGCATCTATTCTAATTATATATTTTTTTTCCTTATAATTTTAATCTATTCGAAAAAAAAAATAATTATAAGAAGAAATTTAATACGTAGTAAAAATCTGAGGGAGTTCTGTTAATACATTTACATGCATTTTTAGTAATTAATTTGAATAAAACGGATTAATACGAGGTAAAATTTTCCAACACTCTCTCAGAATACAAAAGCACTACATTTAAATTATGTGTTGCATATTTCAACTAAGAAATACTTTTTGCAATAAAATAGTGTAGAGCATTTATATATGTTCATAAAACTTCTTTCAAGCAAATTATAATTTCAATTTCAAGTTAAAAGGGGAAATAAATTAAGTCTACTGCAGACAGTGAAACTTTTAAAAATTAATAATAGTTTTGCATTAGTGTGGACGAGAAAACGTGAAAGTATATCAATTAAAAATGTATGAACGCTGCTAAATTCCTTATTTGAAGACATATATATATAATAGGAGATTAATATCATCTTTTGCTTTCTTTTTAAGTGATGAAAGTGAAGCATATTTTAAAATATCATTTTATGAGGGAAATTCATTAATAATAGGACTTTGTTTATAATTTTGATACATTAGATTTTTACTTCTGTTATAACATTAATGTAATACATATTTAGATTAAAAAATAATCCTATTTCTTTTCTCACTACTTCTAATATATATACGTGTGATAAGGATATTTTACATTTTAATATTAATTCATGTCATGAACTAATAAAATAAAATATGAACATTGCAAGTATGAGGTTGAAGATGCTACAGTTTAAACATCACTGTTACAAAACATTCAAAAAGATAATATATAAACTTTTAAACGTATTTATTCTAAAAAAAGAACTAAAGTATTAGGAGAAGCATATAGCCTTAAAAAATATTGAAATTTCTCAATTAATTTCAAAATTTCGAAATAAACATTTTGTTACATTAAAATATTAAAAATTCAAGTTTTATATACTAAAAGTATAAAATTCATAATTATATATTCATTAAAATAGAAAAGTAAGAAAATATCGGATATATGCATGTATAATAATAAAATTCAATTTTTATGCTACATTTTCATTCAGGGCTAGAAGTAGGCCTGTCGTTTTCCTAGGCCTTGAGCACCGTACAGGTGACAGTACGAATTAGCTAGGCGAAATTCCCCGTGGAGACACCACCTATCTCGACCTCCAAAATTTTGGCATGGAACTGAATGGGAGGGAAATATTCTCCAGTCCGCCTCACTAGTGATTCAGCCCACAAGACTTTCGCGGACCCAATGATTTAACGAGCACATACTTCGTGTGTACTTGGAGGGTATTTGGTGGCATCGGATATCGAACCCAGGATTTCCGGTCTGGAGTCCGATGCTCTAACCACTAGGCTACCCACGGCCCTTCATTCCTGTAAAATTATAGATTGAAAGAGTTTTAAGTTGAGCTTGTGTAATTTTTAGCTCTCAGGGGTTGGCAAGCTTATAGCTGTGCTGATCCAAACCAATCTAACGATATGATTCAGGGTGCTGCACAGTAGGAGAGATTTTAAATAATTCGATTTCCACGGCAATGCATGTGAAGTTAGGCTATAGAGGTCAAGAATAGAGATATTTAGAAGTTTATTGTATATTAGTTATGTGCGTTATATATGTACATTTATTAACATAAACATAAAAATAAAATGTAACTATTCCTTCAACACAAATAAAAAAATGTGCATATATTTTGTATTATTTGTGTCTTTTAAACTTAATTATTAAAATAAGAAATAAACGACACACACACGAAATATAAGTATTCCTTCAAAATGGTTAAATGTTTGAAAGCGAATCTTTTGTCCCTGCACCTCTCTACTTTATATTGCAATATCAGAGATATAATATTTGACTTTATATTTTGCACGATTCTGAATGTTCAGTTGAGCCCGCAAATAAGTTAAGCAACCTCTTTGTTGTGTGACTCAGAATACTTACGATTTAAGAAAAGATTTGTTCACTTAAATATTTAGAACCAAAACAGTGGTGTAGCTAGGTACCCAAAGGTCCTAGTGCAAAAAAAATAAATAAATAAGAAAATGAGGGCCCTATCTTGGTTGGCTTTTATCAATTAAAAATATATGAATATTTTAAATACGCAAAGCTACTTTAACATCAGCTTTTTATCGTGCTCTGTAGAACATAGGAAATCAAAGCTACATTCTACCTATATGTATGTGTTTGAGTTTTCTTGTGTGAGCTTTAATCACATCGTCCAGGTTCGATTTGACACCACGACAGACCTCTTCCAGAACAACTGTGATGAGTTTAGGAATTGCCGGAAGTGGAAGACGAGAAGTAACGAAATAGAAAATAAAAAATGATAAAGGACAAGATTACAAATAATAATATAGGTGAAATGAAACGATGGAAACGAAGAATAAAAAGGTTTACTAAATGAAGGATAGATTTAACATTTAATAATTAGGATTATAATTTTTTCCTACCTATAATTTTCGCAAACGTTTCAATAATTTCTGAAAAACCAAGTTCGATACGACTTTGTTTTCCTATTGATATTAGAGATAAATATCGGAGTCGAGCTTGGCTCACACAGTTTCTTAAATAATTTGTAATTATTTTTAATTTGCTAAATGACCTTTCAGCAGCTGCAGAAGTAACAGGGATTCTATAGAATAATAATGTTGCAGTAAATACTTCTGCTAGGTCGCATTCTAGCACACCATTTTGCTCATTATTTCCTTAAATAATTGGTTAACAGTCCATTCTTGGGTTATTTTAGGGAGAACTAGGTGGTAAATATTAAGAATTGAAGGGTAACGTTTGGGCCTATTATATCGGAATACTTATTTTGGAATTCGTCACACTTTTGTAACAAAGTTGATTCATCTACATCTAGTAGAAGGTTTGGTCTGAGAAAATTGAATATTTCCCAGACTGCACTCAAACCATTAAAACGTGTATTTAATTTGGGCTAATATTGTGTCTAGTTCCTCATTGTAAATAGTAATTTTAAATATTTCTTCCCGGCTTCGAAATGGATGATCAGAAGTTAATTCATCAAAATGTTTTTTAATGTAGCTCTTTTTTCTTGAAAATGGGGATCTGTACTATATTTTCTTATAATTTCGCTGGTTTTGCCCATGAATGATTCAAAGTCGATCCCATAAATTGCAGCTTATCTTTTATCTCTGCTAAAGTTCTGCTTGCCTCGGGTCCAAATCGATATCGCCCCTTTGTAAAATTGCGGAAGCATAATTAACATTATTTAACACACAGAGCAAGAATTCGCACCACAAAACGAACTCAAAGTTGAGAATTTTTTTTAAATAACCTCTGCTTCCCCACGCTCATCTTTATTGGGGATTTTGAGAACTATCTCTAATAATATGCTTTGATTATATTAAAAAAAAACGAAGTTTAATTGCAGATACTGTATTGACTCTACAGGACCATATAATCGGGTTTAGTTTTTTAAGTGATGTATTTGCTAATGAATTTTGACAATAGATACCAACGCGTAATGCTATTTACAAAAAAGTTAAATAAGTCTTGAACAACGTTGCGAAAAAAATCTGTATTTTCACACGAGAGCTAACTGCATCATTTATCACCAAATTTAAATTAGAAGTGGCGCAATTTATGTACTTTGCATTAGGCTGAATAGCCTTAATCTGTTTTTGTATACTATATATTGTATACATCACGCATCACCCTGGCTCCATCATAACATTGACCCACAATTTTTTTTGAATTCGATGTTTTTTCGATAAATAATGCAGTCACCTGGTTGACTAATTCTGTCGCACCCTGTTTGATGGCTGCATAAAAGCCGAGAAACACTTCTTTTACTTCTATATCAATTTGCAGTCCATTTTCTGTTCTGGTTATTACTGCATACCTCACAAGAATGCTAAGCTGATCTACCTTTGATATGTCCTATGTCGTATCCTTTATGATAGCGAAAAACAATGACGCTCTAATTTGTTCTATCAAGATGGTTTTCAAGTTTGATTCCCAAGCATTCAATCATTTCTTTTTAAATTATTGCACTGAAATATCTTGTAGATCCTAAGCACATTCAAAAAGCGTGATTTATATATATAAAAAGCTGAATATAAACAGTTAAAGTATACGAATACGTTCAGTGTCCTTCTTTTAAAAAGCATCACTTAGGAAAAAAACTTATAGCATTTTTAAATTCAGTTTGTATGTAAATAAGCTATGCTTATGGAGGCACTTTGAAGAAATTTTGGGAACATTCAAAAAATTCTACATGGGAATTTATTGACCCAATTTAAATAAATTAAGCATTAAAATAATCCTTTATGTATATAGGGTATGAAGTAAAATCTTTTGGTTAAATAAATAAATAAAAAATTTTAGAGCTATAGTCGAAGAGCCAGTGCAAGAAGTTTGTCATTTTTTACAACACTGTTATACAAATAATAGACCATAGTTTAAAAACATATTCTTGTTATATTCATAATTTTACTCCATGCTCTCTCTTTCTCTATATAGAAAACATTAAGAAAGAAAACTATACCAAGCTTCAAAGATATTTATCGGTAATATTTTGAGTTATCCTTTTTGAAATTTTCAAAATATACACAAAAAATTATTTTGAGAATATATATATATATATATATGTGTGTGTGTGTGTGTGTGTGTGTATCGTTTATGTTGATAAAGTTACGGGTATTCATACAAATATTTGCAAGTGGCTTTATGCTAACATGGTAAAAAAATATTTTCAAAATAATACTGCTTTTAAAAAAATCTAATTTAAGCAAAAGAGAAATTTTTAATTGAAACTATGCTTTTAATAAAAAAACTAGATTTGCGTATTTCGGATATTAAATTCCCTCATATTTTCCTAACTCCAAAATTTCATAAAACTCCTATTAACTTTAGAACAATAACGAATGATTTTAAAACTTATATTACACATTTGGGCAAAGAAGATACAAAGTATTATTCCATCCACATAAGACAAAATTGAGAATTCTATCATTGTTAAGAATAGAATGGACATAATTAAGTATATGCAAGGTAAGAAAAAATATTTCTATTCATACCTATAATTTTGAAGATTTATTTAACTAAATAGACATAGAAGATATGTTCAAGATACTTAAAATAGACTATAACAAATATTATAAAAGTATTTCTATTATTCAACTAACATTAAATGAAGCTTATTTTTTCCTTAATAACTCTTATCATCAGCAAATTAAAGGCTTACCACAAGGTGGACCTGCTAGTAACTGTTTAGCCAATACTTAGTTGCACTTTTATGAAAATGATGTTATTGGTTACGAATCTTGATGCTTTTTTAGCTACAGAGATGACATAATTATTTTTAGTAATATAGTAGATTTTGTTCCCAGCTTTGACTATTATCCACACTATTTAAAATATTAAAAACTAATTACAATAATGAGTCAAATAACTTTTTGAACCTTCAATTAAACGTTAAGAATAATTTGCTAATAAGTAATATTCTTGGTGAAAGATACTTTTGATTTTAACATTATAAAAATGCCATTTTGGTGTAGTAACCTACACCTATCAATATTTAGAAATATTATCTTAAATTTTAGAAAAAAGAAACAATGATTTAGTTACTGATAATGAATTAAAACAAAGTAATTATAAAAAATTCTCCAATAATTGCTTGGAATAGAATTATCCAAGTAAATTTATTTTTAAATATGTTATATTAACTCTATTCTTTAATTTATATTATTAATTATTTAAAATATATTATGATTAGTTTAATTTTAAAATATCTTTATGTGATTAGTTTAATTGCAAAATAAATATCTAGGTGGCGCCACTGTTTTTTGTTTCTTGTGGTAACACTTCCATTTTAACTTCATTTAGTGCGGGACTTTTTGCATAAGATATTTGTGTTCACATATGCTTATGGTTTTCATTTTTGCATGTAAGTTTTTATCCTAATTTTTTCTATATAATTTTTTCTTAATTTTCCTCTCTATGAGAGAAACATTATTGTTCTTGTTTAATAATTTCATTTTGCGATACTGTCTATTTTTTCATTGACGTGGGTTAGAAATAGACTTAACTTTTCAATATGGCTCTGTTTTTTTCGATTATGTCGAAAATTTCTGCTGTATGGGGAAGGTGGATCTATAAAGCATTGCTTAACCCTAAATCACTGGCCTAATTCAGCGACAGCTTTAGAAGTCTTAATAGGTCTCCATTTTAGCTTAAAGACTCTTTTTGTGTATTCATTTGTTGTGTCTCTTGAACTCCAATTTTTTTCTTCATTGGAATTGTTGGTTATACAATTATTTTACTTTGTATGTGTTGTTCATTATATATATATATATATATGAAATACTTCTATTAAATGTTTCAGGAGAGTGGTAAAAATATAATTTTAAGACGTGGCAAGTGGTTGATGTTAATGTGGAAAACCAAATATTGGGCATGGTCGTTGGTGAGTGAACGATTACTGTATTACCGCAGAGGCAGTCTTGTAATTTATTAACTCCTACTTACTTTATTTCTTGAAACACACAGGCATGTTACAAACATAAAGACTGGACGGCGCAACACAGACAAAGACAACACACAAACACACAAAGTGCGACAGCCGGTTAGCTACATGATTACAGAGAAGAAAGCGCGTGAGCTTTCCAGATCTCTGTATTTATAGTCGGCGATGAAAAGAACTCTGATTGGTTAAAATGGGCGGGACAGGGATTTCGGATACTATTTGATTACGATTAAGATTAAAATTTTATTTTTGAACCAAATAATTAAAGCTTGTGTAAATATTAGTAAAAAGACTTAGAGTTAAAAGTATGCTAGAGGGAATTATTATATACAGTCGAACCTGTTTTTATGAGATATTCTTTTTGTGCGATTTTATTTTTGTATGATTTTTGATGTGCGATATTTTTACTATGCGGTGCATGGATTTCATTGGATTTGGTGTCCCTGTAATGTTTTCTATCTATTTACTAGTGGCGTAACGGAGAATGTTAGGACTCCCCTCTCCTCTGAAAGCTAGGTTTCGCCTTTAATATTTTTTAAATTGGGTAAATACGTATTTAGCGTTAGTCAATCCTTGTGCTCCTAGAGTCATGCCCCCTCTTCCCGTGACAGAACTCAATGGCTTTGACTCTACTGTAATATTTTCTATCTATTTACCAGTGGTGTAACGGAGAATGTTAGGACCCCTCTCCCCTCAGAAGTTTGCCTTTAATATTTTATAAATTGTGTAAATACGTATTTAGCGTAAGTCAGGCCATAGGCCCCTAGAGTCCTGCCTCCCCCCGTGATGCGGGGTTGAACGTTACGCCACTGAAATGTAGACACTTCAAGACGCTTTGTTCATTTGTTATAAACAGTCTCACGACAATGCGTATTCAGTTGCTTTCTCTGAATGCTCCAACAGCCCGCGCTTGATTGAAGACGAAACTTTCAATGACAGTGACATTATCAATAATTTGATAAATTATGAAGACGAACAAGAAGCCAGATTCTTTGAGAGCGGATAAAAATATGCATTGATCCATCTTTCCAACAAATTGGAAAAACATTTTCTTAAAATAGATACCAGTAAAAAAAGGAGTATAAAACTCCAAAAATGGCTTAAATCATGTATAGCTTGTTATCGTGACATTTACAAGCAACTGTGTGACCACCCGTCCTTCGTCACAAAAACTTATCACTTACTTTATGTTGCCAAAAAATAAATCAATTGAAATTGCACCTTCAAGTGACGAAAGCGATTTTGAACTTATTCATTAAAGGACTTTCGATTACGATTAGTAGCGATGAATTATGTACTTGCATTTTAAAGACTTATCCGTATATCAGTGCTCAAACTTTCACTACTGGTGACCCAATTTTCAATCATAATTTTCATCGCGCCCCCCCCCCCAAAAAGTAATAATGTATTGAATGCAATAATAATGCACTTTGAGTATTAAATTTTGTATACGTTACTCTTTTAAGTAATATATATTTTAAGCAAGTTATATACTTTTAAATAATAGTTATAATGTTATGTTATTTTTCCTTTCTCTAATTTTTAAATAGGAACAGATTGCAAAATGATATTTAATTAAAGATTTATTTCCTCCATCATCCATTTCTAGAAATACAAATGTCATTAGAACAAGTAATATAAAAAATAAATTTTTAAGTCCATTAAGAAAAATTTATTTTATTTACTTTTTATTAAATAGTTACAATTAATACAAATATGTAATACATATGACAGAATCACAATGTTAAGCTACAAAATAGAAAGCAATTTTCCTTGCCAATTTTTCATTTTCCTTTCTATATATGACATTGGACTGTTCTTTTTTGTTACTATTTATTCATTAATTAAATTTAATTAGTGCAAGAAAATAGTATAGTAAAGAAGAAACCACACAACATTCTCAGAAATTTAAAAAAATAAAAATAAATAAATGTATTTGATTTTGAATGAATGAATAAAAAAGTATTTTATCTACGATTGAAAATTTGAACAAGATATATATGAGAGAGTGAAATTATAGTAAAAATTGAAAAATAGTCTAATTTATGTTGCGCTCTATCATATACATCACATCTGTCATTCTCACGAGCGTCTGCGTGAGTCAGGCCAAACTATCGGACGTCTGCGCAAAACATGTAATAATGCTGTACCTCGGACAATTCCAATCAGTCTTGGTCGATTCGATGCTTCTATAGCTACCAAATCTATCCTGAATGTACATTTTATAATTTGCTCTTTAGTTGTAATTCACGGTATTAAGTATTTACTGCAGAAGATTGAAACAAAATCATGGATACATTTTTAAGTCGTAAGCGAACATTCTACGATAATAAGGCATCAACAAGTGCACAGACGAGCATAGTTCCGAAAATTAAACCAAGGAAATATTCTCAAGAATACTTGAATTTTGGATTTACTATTACTGAAGTAAATGGAGAAGAAAAGCCCCTGTGTGTTATTTGCTCAAAAATATTGGCAGCAGACAAAATGAAACCTAATAAACTTAAAAGACATTTCGAAACACTTCATGGTGAGTACATTAACAAATCTCGGGAGTTCTTTGAATCAAAATTAAAATCATATGAAAAACAAAAAATAAATTTTAAAAAAAACTTTGTCAGTGAATGAAAAAGCTTTACTTACT
>BMAV01023076.1:3626-18089 GCA_019973955.1 Trichonephila inaurata madagascariensis | reverse complement strand
TTAAACGCTGACTTGTGGTTACTTAAATATCTACTGCCAATTTTTCGCGCTTCACTAATTTTTTTAATATCTTAGCTTCAAAGCGACTTAGAAACACGATAAGAACAATTTTATAAAGCTAAATACATGCTTTATTCCAGAAAATCAAAAACTGAAAATGTGATTTTTTTGCAAAAATGGATCATTTTAGTACATTCGTAAACCTTAATAAAAACATTATGACAATGCTTAGAAATAAAAATCGTTACCTTTGGGCATATCTAAAACTTAACGCAGTATGTGATCATATCGAGTGAAAAGGTCTGCAAAGGATAGAAAATTTCCATGGTTTCTATCCAGACTTAAGTTTTTTTGATGTCCTCTGAAAGCCAAAGAATTATTTCATAGTGTAAGTAAGATATCGAATAACCTTTGGAGAACCATTTTCCAGAATGAAGCTTCTTTAAGAATTTAATTTTCATGCTCCTTGTCAATAGTATCATTTTTCCCAACGTTCATAAACAGTGCATGCATCCGCATGACCACTCGAGAAACTGCGTTGATTAATTATCTCTGATAAATGCCTCCAATCCCTAAATCCCCATACACCATACATTATTCCTTTGCTAAGCAAATAACCAGCAAGATTCACAATAGGCTGAATCAAATATTTTAGAATAATACAGCCAAAAACGATTAACTAGTCCATATTTAGAAGTTGAAAAGTAGTACGATTTTGAAAAAAAAAAACACCTATTGTTCTGGTGCATGTCTTTTGGAAAAGGTCCTGAAGGCTGTAAAGGTCCCCAATCAATAATGTGACATTTTTCATTATCACTTAATATCTTATTCGTGAAGTTATTAAAGTCATAGAAAGACCTAATGTTCACATTTTCGAAAAATATAGAGATCATTGGTTCCTCCGCTTTTATATGTTTCATGCAGATATGATCATCTTTGACACGATCGGCGATATCTTCAAATGCAATAATTGTTGAATTTCTTTCCGTAGGCTTCTCAAGTAACACAGTAGTGGCCACATCATCTAAATCATTATTAAGGTATTCGACTGGGTTCAGAGACAATTTTCTAAAATATAACTTAAATAATGATTTAGTTGTTATTTTTTAATTAAGTATGTTGCAAAACTATGAAAATACAGCAAGAATTTTTTTGAAAGTTTAATTTTCAAAATATTGAGAAATTTCTACCCAAAATATTACAAAAAATTGCTCTTCTGCAAACAACGTTAAAAAAATGTCACAAAAATAAATAAAATGTTTGCAGAGGAATACAATTCTTTAACGTTTAATTATGCTTTATTTTAAAAAAGCTCAAATTCTACTGTAAAATTATGAAATACAGGTGTTCGAGATGAAAACCCCCAGAATTTTCTTTAAAAACTTTTTTTTCATATAAAATTACATATATATATATATATAAATACCTTAATTGAAATATTATACCCTTAGCTTTTAGCAGAAAGCATTCATTATAATACAATCAACAAACTTAAAAAATTTCTTAAGAGTATTTCATTTATTTTAAGAAATATCACTCTTACCGTTAACCATTATGTTCAAAAATAACATTCTTCACAAAGTGCAAAATAAGATTTATATTTGCAATAAAACTTTTTAATGATTTAGGAAGCTTTTAAAAGTCTCCAGATTTGTATGCTGTGCCTTCCTGAAACTCATACTTCAAACTTTTACAGTTTTGAAGGGCTTTTCTTTTTGTAGGAGACAGTTTCTTATCTGTTTTATATTGCTTCGTAGAATCAAAAACTCTCGTTTTGTCGAGGTACCAAAAATATCTTTTCATTTCAGAACATAATTTCATTTCTAACTTTTAAAGTAGAGGTAATAGACGAGCAAACCCAGAATTAAAAAGTATTATTGCGATATAATTCCTTAAACGGAGTTTTTGTTGCTCAACAAAGTTGTCTTTCGGGATTATACTCCACACCACATTGTTAAGACTTTCATTGCAGTTCTGAGCTTTCCCGTGAAGACATTTCTTTTGGAGATTTTGATAGCAAAGTTCCTTACAAGTTTTTTTAATAGAATTAATGAATGAATTTGGAAGATTCGTTGATATTTCTATCGACGTTTCTCCAACAAATACTACTCTCTGGAAATATCTTCTTTTTTTTGCCTCATTGATCTTGTTTATGGCATGACAACTTTAATTTCATTAAAAATAACTATAACTCTATATAAAATTACTAATAAAAAAAGTTATAAAGAAATCTAGTTTTGAACACAAATGATAAAACTATAGCAACTCGTTTAAATCAGAACCAACATTGCATTTAATAAACTGTTTCCTATTTTAAAGCAAAATATATCTATTAAAACATTTATGAATTGAAATAAAGCTTACTAAACATAAAAAAAATTCGTTAAAATATTTTAAATGAATAAAAATCTCATTTTGCCGGTGAAAATCAACCTAAAACTCACACTTCCGGTTTCGATTTGGTCTTACTACCTCAAACAAAAACAGCTATAACTTTTTCCTAACTGACTCAGAATTAAAAGTACGATAGTTTTAGAAAGCTTTCTAAACAGTCTAGAAAAAAATACTATAAAATAAATTTAGATTCTTTTTATGAAAATGGTAGTTTCAAACCAGTCGGATATCTTAAAAGAAATACCTAAATCAGAAGTACTCGTAGAAAGCTGACTAAGAAATTTGTCCATTTTGGGCAATTTTCGTTAACTGTCTTCTCTTTCGTTGCGTTTAAACGTACCACTGGGTCTTTTATTTTTCTCTATAATTTTAGTTTTCTACTTTGTGCAACAAAATTCGTATGTGCTCTAGTACGAAAGAGAAACTTAAAGCCACAAAACGTCGTTGGAGAATCCCTGGTGTGAACAGCTGTGAATCGGCTTCATTTGTGGAAATGATCCCAACACGTGCAATGAGATATATAGCCTTAAAATGTTGCATAGCCTTGTCTTGGACAATGCCCCGGTGATCTTTGACACCACAAGGACACCCCACTCTCCACCATTCCTCACAAGAACAGGATGCAACCCTAGAATAAAGAAGCCGTCCGCTATGATCCCGAAGCCTAGAAAGGGCAGAGAGAGAACGGGAGATGGTGTGAAAGTTTCGCAACACCATATAGAAACTATACAAACAACGAAAAGAATTTAAGGGAATTCTTTACAAGTTCGAAATTTTTTACTTTAAACTGAGTTGCTATTATTACAGTTACAACTTTTAATATTTATGTCTTGCAATACTATAATTGTACGTGCACTAATGAGAGAGATAGATGCTATTGTAGTGTGTGGCATTTGTAAAACAAAACATAAAATATTTATGTCTTAAAAGTGGGAGAAATTATCGTAAGTTTGTCTTTTGCTTGGCTGTCATGGTCTGAGTTTCCCCTGAGATTTTGAGGGCAACGGTGTACGGCACCACCTAGCTCATTTGTAGCTACGCACTGAACCAAAAGTGGAAAGCAGAGCAGCACATGTAATTTTCCCTTCAAACAATTAAATCTCTCTAGAGATAACATCCAATAATTTAAAATAGCTGTCGATTCATCGTTAGAGTTATCTGCCAAATATTTTGACAATCCCGTAAATTTTCATATTTATAATTCTGAAAATGTTGGTTCAATAAGCTCCAGTTAAAAATTATCAAATTTATTCAAAAATTGACTATTTTTTGAGAGGTGTAGAGCTCCGCTAAAATGTCTACCGTATGCCAAATTTGGGACGCATGGCATAGGTTGCGAACCCCTGTTCTATATATTTGGATGAAAGTATTAAGTATCGGTGCGAGAAGAATATCATGTGCATAAGAATATGAATTTTAATGTTTTTCTTAAATATTAATCTTGGAAAACTTAAAGAAATGTTTTGCTGATTTTTTTTTCAAACATATTTTGTTTAAATTTAATTACTTAACTCTATAGTGAAGGAAGAAATTTTTCTTTCTTTATCTAAAGATTTTTTCTTGAATTGTGTGTGTGTGTGCACATGCACTAAAAGTTCCTTTATGTTCCAAAGATTGTTAATTAGCATCAGCACTTTATCACACAATTTATGTAAATATCTCAAGAAAACTCATTTAATGAAAAGCATATAAAAGACATTTTAATAAACGAAATTAATTGGAAAAATTGCCTTTTCAATTTTAATTTTGTAATGTTGATATACTATTTAAGTCAACACATAAAAGTTTTTAATTTCTCTCTCTTGTACTTTTATATATCTGAACACTTCTTCATCAACATTGTGAAATAAGATTCAGAAAGAAAAATCTCTTTTCTTAAAACTTTTAAACAGCCTAAACGAGTTACTTTATAGTGTATACCTCTAATCATTTTACATATTTTTATTTCTTTAAATGTCATAAAATTATTTTGAAGATAAAAGTAATATCAACTTTTTGCCAAACTAGTTTCAAGTTTCATACATATTTGTTCTAGCATGTTGTTATGCAGAAACATATAAATTGTTTAGATACTCAGATTAATTTATTGAAGAGAGTCCACATAAAAATGATTTGTTAAAAGAGTTATTACATTTTTTTACTTGTCCGCGCAAGTTTGTATGCTCGAACCCGACCTAAGATGGTGGATTTTCATGATGCAAAAAATCGACAGCATCCTTATCATATGATTATGCAGCATGTTAAAAATCTTTAAAATGCCTGTTAGGCTTAGATGCTCCAGGCAAAATTAAATTCTTAGAACAATTTAGCATTGTCAGAATCCATATACCTTCTCTGGGGAGGAAACTGGGCGTCAAAATTACATTATGACAATTTGAATATACCCATATGGTACCACACTAAAAATGATAACAGATATCGGGGAATGTTCCAGGTCTACAGTGAAAAAAAATACTAATCTGCAGCCATATTTAAAAAAAATATTTCCAAATTTAATCATTTCCTCATATTGGATTTACGCTGTACTTAAATTTAACAAGCATATTTTAATCTTTATTTATTAAATAGATGTTTAATTAATGGATAACCCAACTTGTTATAGCTATTGCTGTTCGATTGCTAATTAAATTACTAATAATTTGTATAGATTCGGAAAGCGAGAATTTTTTAGCGTTTCTTATGATGTATCCTACAATTCTCAAAGCTTTGATAGTTTGAAGTTAGAAGATCAACTGTTACTCTCGTTGTTATCCCACTTGTAACTGTCAGGAATAATCTAGTGATCTATCTGAAAGATAAGGTCCTGCCTGTATAGTGTTTATAGAACTATTTACATCAATTCATGAGTGATAGAAAGTTGCATTTTGTTGTGAAGAACAATAACTGTTACAGGATGTTGAAATTACATAATTTATTTTCTCTAAAATAAAGAAAAAGGAAAAAGTTTTTCGCTATACAATACTTTTTCTAAATTTATTTTCACAAAAAAGTAATTTGTTCAGTTTTTGCATTGAACTGTGATATTAATGGTAACAAACATAGATCAATTTTGCGGTTTGAAAAGTATTTCTTAAATTTCGTAAAAAAAAGTCGATTTAATTCAAAAATAATGCAAAGCAAATGTACTTCATTACTAACGTTTGATACACTAGGCATTACAAGTAAAAAAATATTTTGTTCTGAGTTATATTTTATTTTTAAGTTTATGATATAGTTTGCATGTGGAAGAAAATGAGTAAGAGAAAAATAATTTTTATACTATACAGCGGTGAACTGCGTTAATGAATGAACCCCCACACTCCCTTAAATTATGATTTTTTTAAAACAATTTATATGTATAGTCTTATACACCATTCTAAATATTTAAGAAAAAATTAATGTCTGTTTATGATTAACTTTATCGTACCTAAATTTTATATTAAATATCTTATTGATTCTATGTTTCATAATAACATCTAATTTAAGTATATTTTAATAAATTTAATTCTCAGTGTTCAGAAACAATTATTATTTAAAACTTACTTATACATGACACATTGGTAAAGATTGTTAAAAATTACATAAATTTATTTTAATATTCCTAAATCTATTGGATGTTCGGTTAAAATGCATCTTAAATAAAATATCGCTTAAAGAAAATTTAATTTTGAGTTTAAGATTATAAAAAAGTTTTTATTGCGTTATGCCAAGAAATCTTTTCATCCCTTCTAAAAATATTTTATTATAACAGACTCTTCCGAGGCTGCTGCGTTACCACAGCAGTATTCTTTCTTAATGAATATCGACGCATATCCTAAAGTTAAGATCCATTAGATTTTGAAAGTGATTTTCTGAAGTATTTTTTCTTACTTTTATGCAGAAGGTTCTGTCGTGATGGTATTAACGATTTTTTTTAGATTCTATTCATTTAAGTTACTTCTATTGTGATTGATTCAACTGCTAATCATTTAGGAGTGAGGGAGGGGACCAGATTAGAAGAGGATGTAATGAAGAAATTCTATTAAGTCATTGATTATAATTTGCTGTGAAGTCATTTGCACCTGACCATTCACTTTATTAATCGCATCTAATGCAGGTCTAAAAGAAGAAAAGGAGACTCCCCTTTGAAAAAGAAAATTTGCTTTTTTGTGCAAAGAGTAATTCCCTTATAAAAAGTAGAAAAAAACAACTTTCCAATGGAAAGCATGGTAAAATAAAGGTTTTGAGGATAATTACCTTATTAGAATAATCCTCAGCACGGGAAGATTCAATTTATATTTTATTATGGAAACAAAAACAAACGACTTTTGCAATTAATTACTATGGAATTTTTTGTGGACTTAAAACATCAAATGTGGTGTGCATAAATAAGGAGTGCGCGACCTGTTTTGACTTACGGGCCACATTGTGGGAGTGGAGGATACCAGAAGGTTATAACCTTTTTATAATGATTGCATTTGTTATAAAAAAATAATAAATATAAGTTAAATAAAATAATGGTAGCTTTATTCTATTTATTTATTGCACTAATTTCATATTATCTATAGTACAAGCATATTTAATTTTACAATCAGTTTAATGAGACAAATGTGTATCAATGTGACACTTTCCTCCCATTTTTCTTTTTTATGAAATCGGGAGTGAAAAGGATTGCCGAAATTCTCGTCAAAGCTTCGATATTTATGTCTCACAGCTAAGTTATATCTATATATACTCTTATTGATCTTCATGGCTAAAAAGTTTTGCTCAAAAATATATGTCGAGTAGAATATAAAGAACAATTTACCCGCAATTTTCTTCATACTTGGAAATTTTTCAGCAGACCAAGATTTGTAAATTTCAATGTCATATCAATAAACATTTTCTTCACTCTGTGATGTTATTGCAAGTCAATAACTTCAAGCTGACGCTCCTCAGGTGCTGTATCAATATCATCAGTAATGGTATATCAGAGAAAATAGAATTTAGGTTCAAATTTCTTAAGGTATCCGACTACGTTCTGAACCGTGATTTTGCAAAATCGTATAAATGAATAATATTTATGATATTTAGTGTCACTTAGATTAGAAAATGTATATAAAATTGTTTTAAGAATAGTATTACAATAAAACATTATTTAAGTACAATATTTTGACAAAAAATGAACGTAGAATGACAAATTTTCAAAATATTCCCCTTTTGTGAAAAATGTTGCTAGTATAGTAATATTTTGCCTGTATGTAGCACATACCTCTGTACAGAGGCTCATCTAGAATTTTGAAATATTTAACTTTCAGAAGTGGATTTATCCAAGTTTTATGACAACATAGGGGATAAATTTTAAGAAAAAAACTCCCATAATTATTTCAATGGGTTTTAACTCTGAAAATAATGTAAATTTTTCAAAACTCATAGTTGAGCCTCTGTACAGAGTTCTGTGATATATACAAGCAAAATATTATTATAATAGAAGCATTTTTCACAAAAAGAGAACATTTTGAAAAAAAGGTTATTCTAAATTAATTTTTGGCCGAAATATTGTATTTAAATAAATTTTTTTTGTCAGAATATCCTTAAAGCAATTTTATGCATGTATTCTTATCTAAGTGACACTATATATCATAACATTATCCATTTATGCGCTTTTTTAAAATCACGGTTCCGAACGTAGTCGGATATACCTTAGGATCTTGAAATCTTGTGTGACTTCGTTCTATAACAGCTATACATGATTTTTGACAAGGAACACTTTTAGGTACTTTGTTTTCCTGTCTTATCTGTATAAAAGCAGGAACGGTATAAATAGGTCATATATCAAATAGCCTCAAGTTTCTCACTTTTTGTTTCGGTATTTTGTTTGTATCGTTTCCGAAGGAGAATTTTACCCCATTCCCTTTCAAACATGTCATAAGACACGAATGCTCTTACTATCACTTTTGCTGCGGCTAATTTCTAAGTGTTTCTTTTCTAATGACCCCCAAGCTCGTTAGTGCAAAGGAGTAAGAATTACAATAAATTATTTTAAAAAACAGAATGTTAGGAGCCGGATATTTACTAAGCTTCTCCTCGTGTGATGTGTGACCTGCGTTGGGAAACAAATATTTAGTTAACTTCATGTTCCAATAAGCTCCATAGACCAGAGGTTTCCAAACTTTTTTGTCTCATAGACCCCTTTCCCCGTTTTTCGTCTTTGGGTAGACCCCTGCTTACCTAATATTAAAATTTGCATATTTTAACTTAAAAAGTCTTGATGATAGTTGGTATAGAGCTACTTACTTTAAAAGATTTAAATTTTTAACTAGTTATGTTAGTGTTTAAAACTTAAGAAGCACATGTTAAAAAAAAAATTAAATTTCAATTTAATAATACATAATATAACTGAGCAAAGAAGAAAAATGTTTTTAATGAGAGGGATGAATCTGGAGCTTCAATAACAAATTTTCAAAATTTGGCATCAATCTTGCCGAGTTTAACCCTAAATTTCCTCAATTAATAATGTCCGGCCTCTTTTTTCTCTCTTTTTTTTGGAGATTGGCAACTGCACTGAAACTCCTCCTTAGTAGGAAAAATAATTAAAAACTTCCTCACGATATTCCATAATTCAGGACAAATAACAGGTTTGCCTTTTTAAAGCCAAAATTGGTGGCATCCGTTTATAAACTTTAAAATCTTCATTGGTGCATATCACGATCAGTTCATGTTGTCATGTGACATTTTTTTTTCAATGTACATTCATTGCCTACTGTGGTATTACCATAGTCAAAGCATTCTCAAACTTAGTTTCAAAATGTGAATAAAAGGCAGTTAAATGTTGAACGTAGGTTAAAACGTGCTGACAGATTGCCTGGGTTAATTTGAGAAAATTCCGGACCTCCAGTATTATACTTCTTTAGTTTAACTCTGTAAAGAAACGCTGAAATGGTTCCTGTTTTAAAAAAAAGTTTATGCTGTTACCTTTTGTAAGTGTAAATGAACCTCATTAAATTTAGTAAATAAATCTGCTAAAAATAAGTAAAATTTGGTTTCCACTTGATTAAATTTTCTTTTAAAATAAAATTCCCTTTCTATTTTAATGAGAGCCACTATCACTAGGCTGCATAGGCATCCTTACACCTCATTAACCCTCAAATTATTTTTTTGTTGACGTGGACCCCTTGCAGGTCGTTATAGACCCCTGGGGGTCTATACAGAACACTTTGGGAATCACTGCCATAGACAAAGTGAATCTGTTTTGCATACACATTTATAATTTAAAGTTGTTTTCTTTATTATTAAAATCACGGAACCTCTAGATTTGATTCGTGAAACCTTAGGGTTCAGCGGAAAGCAGTTTGAAGACCACTGGTCTAGAAGGCTGTCACATCCTACGACCGACATGCATAGCTGCAATTGTGTGATTGTTCACCATACACACATGAATAACACCTACAAGACAAGGCTTTGTATCATTCCGTACCATTGGAAGGAACCTAACTGAAAGACAAATGCTATAATGGCTCTCATTACTTGTTCTGCCATTGATAACCACTTACCGTCGCCTTCGTTCAGAATGGTGTCGCTCTAGAAGTGATGGGACTACAATCAAGTGGTCTGAGAGGTACGTTAAGTATATTATTTAATCATGCGTGTTTTCACTTATGGAAGGACTTCCAGAAAATTGGCAACAAGACAATGCCTCCACACAACAAGGACCTACAGGACTGCCTCCATCACATTTCTACCCTTCCCAGGCCTGCCCGATACCTAGATTTGTTCACTGATCGAGCATATCTGGGATTATTTAGGGCAGCAAGTTGGACAGCTTATGAGTCTGTCTGACTTACAGGAACATTTATTGCAACTGGGAAACGTGATATCGCAGGACATCATTTGAGACTTGTATGCCTCAATGCCAGACCGTATCACATCATGCATCCATGCTATAGGTGGCCCCCAAAAGGGTACTAAAACCTCCATTCATTTGTAATAATTTCCGCAATAAAGGATTATCTATTATTTTGTTTTGAGATTGTAATCACTTACTTGCATGAACGTTTTGTAACGCTTTTACAAAGTATGTAAAATTTCGTTTTATTCTGACAGTTACTTCTAGATTGGCAACTTTTTATGGCAATTAGTATAATATTTACGTATTATAGTAATAAGGTACTTAAGATCCGTAAAGGGAATTGACATTTCATTTGCTTTAAAAATAAAATTTAAATATTATGTTCCGTAAGACTTATTTTGGTGTTATCACAAACCAGTACTCTTCTCTCTCTCTGTTAACATGTTTTTTTTTCATTTTTTAAACTTATTTTAGCTATGAAATTTTGAGAAATATTCATTTTTTGGCAATATCATTATCCGAAACAATAGCGAGGAGACGGAGAAAATCGTTTTTTAATCTGGAAGTTAAATTGCAAAAGGAGAATTTGATTAAAGGCACTTTGTCAAACTTTGAAATTAAAATGAATTTAACTGAGACTATGTATTTAATAATAGACTGTGTATTTAGTGATAATCGTGTAGTGTTAAAATGAGTAACTATAAAAATATTATTATTCTCTTATATAATTTCATCTCGTATATTCTATATCCTACAGTTTTATCTTTTTAAAGTGTTAATTAAAATTAGAAAGAAGTGTTATTATAGCATAAATGCTGGGATGAATTGAATATATTGTATTGAATATATATAATTACTTCACTTTTTTTAGGGAAATTATAAAGATAATTGCTTCATTATTTGTGAGAGAGTGAGTACTTATTAATGTAGAAGTGTAAAGCGACACAAGGGCTACTAGTGCACTTCTAAATTTTAAACAATACAACACCTTAGCAACAACACTTTATCTGGCACTCCACTCTAACTAACTGCAGTACTTAGTGCAAGTTTTAAATAAAATTATTTCCATTTTAAGAAGCTTGGATAAGCAGCATTTTGTAGTCTCTACAATAATCTTTACTTTAGAAAGATAACTAACGTCTTTGGAATCTTTAACACTACCCCATCTTCCAATAATATTGTTTCCTTTCACGACACTTTAATTATTTTTTTTTACAAATAGTTATTCAGTTTTTCATTTTTCTTTAAAAAAAAGAGAATTATTTTTTAACCTTTGAAGATATTTTTAGAATACCGTCACCTTTTCAATTCTGTATTTTTGGTTTTCATTTCGTTTGTTTCTTGGTGTTTATTTTTAGTTAATTATTCCATCTTAGAACAGCGATTCTTAAAAATAAATCTTTGTATTTAATTTTGGCTTTTCTCAGTCTTTGGTGAATTATTTTAGAAAATGATTATCTGGCGCAAAAATATTTCAGTAGAATATCACGATACAAAATACGGTGTTTTCTAATTATCTAAGCTGAAAGATATTTATGTGTATTATTATTTTAGTTTTTAGAAATAGAATTATTTAAATTTGAGATTTATAAATAACAATTATTCTTGACATATTGTATTTATTTAGAACTAATTTTATTTCAATGAATATCATTTTAAAAAAGTTTATATGCTGTTAGAAAAACAAATGAAAAAAGTAATTTTTTTTTCTTTTATTCTGAGCATTTTTAAATTAAGGTTGTATTTTTAAATTGAAACAAAACAATTTAAACTTTCCAAGAGATCCTTATTTTATTTCTCACTTGAATTTCATATCAAACATTCCCCAGTTTCGGTAACTTGAAAGTTTCATTAAAGTTTTTCAATTAATGTTAAAAATATTTGGAATTTTTAATGAGCATCTTTGAAAAAATAGAATAAGCGCAATTCCAATTAATTTAAGTAAGAACTATCTATTACTGAACTGCAAAGTTCAGCTTAATGTCAAATGTTTTCAAAATTGGCTACCAACCGTTTTTAAAAACATTTAGCACTGAGTAAGCATGCATTTTTTGCTCACAAAAGAACTAAATACTAAGAACAATTGCCTTAGAGTAGGGTTTGCATGCGGCTCTTTTTATAGACTGTTGAGTCTCTTCAGACTTCTAGCTATACGATTTAATAAAAAAAAAAATTACATTTTCTAAATTTATTCTTTCTCTTTCTGTTTCTTCTTTATAAATATTCTTTTAAAAAGATTTAGCTTATTTACTTCTAAAATTAAACATTTAACTGGCTTATGTAATAAATTCATCTTTTTATTGACAAAATGTATTTAGAATCAGTGAAAATATTAAAATTTAGTTCTAAAGTAGTAAAAAATTTAATTTATTGGAAGAAATGCCGCCGGGGGAAAATACTGATCTAAGTGATTTCCAGAAACATTTGTTTATTTGTGTACATCAATTAGGGACTATTGAAAATGAGCAGGGGAACAGACAGAAGAACAAAACACATTCCACAATTTGTAACATGTTTAAGGGTTTATAAAAAAAGAGCTGAAAGGACACTTTTATATGCAGGTACAATCAAAACCAAATTTAGTTATTAGTGTAAGCATGAAATATCAGAATAAGGTTCTAAAAAAGGAATTTTCGCGACACTTGGTTGGTTGTCCTTGAATTGAACCACAGAATTAAAAATATTTTTGAAAGTTCTTAGTTTTTTTAAGGGAATGGAAAATGTTACTTTGCGTAACGCTTTATTTAAATATTATAATAGAAAATGTGTGTTAACTGGAGTGCAACAGTCTTGATTGCGACTGCTACTGGAAGATGCCTGTCCACTTCTGCCCTCCCGTTTGTGGCTCTTTGTACGAATAGCTCTTTGATACCTTATATCTTGCTTTCCTTACAACTTTACTCTTCTCTCCAAATGTTTGCCAACCACTGCCTTAGATCATACTAATTTAAATCTACATGGGAAATCTTCTGTAGCTTAAACAAGATGGAGAGATTTTCAAGGCGTATTAAGGGGAAAGTAGCAATCTGAATTATGTTGAAACATTACGATCATTTACTTCTGCTTCATTTCCATAAATCATGGAAAGCATTTTCCTTAGTTTACTTTATTCAGAATAAAATATTTCTATTTATTTCGAAGTAAATCAAGAGGAAAATTTAAATATGTTAGAATAGTGAAGCCTTATTCTTAATGACAAATCCTTACATTTAAAATTTCGGATGAAAGCAAAATATCGTATATTATTTACTGAAAAGGCATTATGATTACTGTTTGTATTTCCTTATTCAAAGATTTTCCGTAACTAGACAGATGTATAATTTATGATACAGGCAGCCGCATAAATTCTTAAAACTATTTTATGATTTTTGAACAGTAAATATATTTTCAACTATTGCTTTCAATTGTAGAACAACACGATACAATTGAAGAATCTTTACTGCATAATTTATTCTGAAACATTATATCCTTATAGAAATTATTAATATTCAAGATTTTTAAGAGACTGTATTGCCCTTCTAAATACTCTCTAATATTCTATCAGTTCCCACAAAAATGAAAGGATTACTACGCATTAAATAGAAATTTAACATATCATTGATATATAAAATGCAGCTTTTGTATTACTGATCAATGATCACGAAAACTTTCTTTGAAAAAAATTAGATTCAGTTTAAGGGTACTTACGTGTTAAATCGTCAAACAATTTTGTCAGATCAAAAGTCGTCGGCCAAAGCCGCGATACGTAGCAAATAGTGGAAAAACTTTCTCGCGCAGGTTCGAGTTCAATAATAAAAACGATGATGGCATTTGGCGACATTTTTTGAACTCGCAATGTCTTTTGATTTAGCTAAATTTGTCTACGGTATAGTACGCCAGTATCATTTATTGTTATATAATATTAATTTCCACGTACTTGAAATACCTAGGAATTTATTTAAATAAATTTTGAAATCTCAAGGTTTTTTTCCTATTGACTAGAAAAAGAATATTGTGCTGTGTGTGATGAATGTTAAAAAAAACAACAACACTGAGTTTATTTTGAAATAACGTTAGAGGAATAACAAGTAATTGCCACTTATACTAATATCAATATGTGTAAGACACCAAAGAAATAATTATGATATATTTACTTCAATATCATTTGCTCAATTTGATTTTACTCTTATAAATAACAACTCGAAAAAAATACTGATTGCTTCGTTTTTGCCGTAAAACACAGAAAAAGACTTAACTAATGTTTTAAAAAGTCAGAACTAAATGCACATTACAAATTTTGATCA
>BMAV01023075.1:0-97377 GCA_019973955.1 Trichonephila inaurata madagascariensis | reverse complement strand
GGTTTTTCCCAGGGGGGGGGTTTAAGTTAAAAGGAAAGCTTTTTGTACGTCTCCCCGCGTCTTTCTGTTACATAACTTCTATGTTCTTTGACGGCCACGATTAATGGCAAAACTTTTCCAACCCAATACCAAGAAGATAAACAAAAGATATTATGCAAATGAGATTTACTATAAAAGGATAGAAGCTTTGATGATAGGATATAGCGTGGCAAACCTAGATATATCGTGGCAAGCTTAGATTTAGCGCGGCAGGCTCAGAGATAGTAGTGTGGAATCATTCTGATCGATAGCGTGAAAAGCTTAGTGTGAAATCTTACAGAGCAAGAGTTAGCGGCCCTGATAGCTTTAGAAGGAATAGAAATCCTATAAAAAAAGTTGGAATCTTCATATATAAAGCGAAAGATATATATCTCTTTAGGTAAAGGAACCAGAACTGAAAAAGGTAATATTGGATATAAGTAATTAAATGAATAAGATTATTAATGATAATTGAGATAAAGAATCTAGTTGCGTGATCTGACTTGAATACGTGATTTAATTTGGGCTTGACTCTCACTTTAATTAAAATTTCAAATTAAATTTAAAGTAATATAATTTAAATTCTTAATAAAAGTTGTATTAAAATTATTATGTCTCATCATTTTGATAATCCCACACCTCTAGCTTACGCGGAACCGGCACGACATGGTCATCACAGGATGGCTATGTCGCAATCGTCTGAACATCTATAATTCGGGGTTTGGTAATGTAGGTGGAAATACGGTTCTACCTGAAATGTACTTTTCAGGGTCGGAGAACGTTGCAGAGTTTATCGAGTGTATCGATAATAACATACAGTTACTTGAAATCCCAAGTATCTGTCATGTGCTTACTTAAAAGTCATCTCAGGGAAGGGCTCAAGATTGGTATTCGATATTTGGTTCGTTGTTGGTGCAAAATACAGCCACGGTTTTTTGCGCAGCTCAAAACTGAATTAGCGAGAGCTTTTCCCGCGGGCCCAAAAAAAAGAAAAGAACTACAGTCGGGTTTTATGCATCCCAGCAAGGGAAGAAATCAGGAGGCTACTGATTTTGTTTTTTAGATTACTAAAAAAAGAAAGTTTAGAATTAGGAATGTTCCCAAGCGGGCTTAGTGGATCATATTTTTTGTTCGACTCGAACCACAGATCCCGGACTACGTGGAAGTCCCAAATCCACAAAACACGATACAACTTTTTTGAAGTCCTTTGGCTAAATTCGAAGAGATATTCTTGCAAATTACAAAGGGGTTATCAGAACCATAATATAGAGACAGCGAGGTCAAAATGCGCATAGGATGCCTAATTTTGAAGCTAATGTGGTAGAAACTGGAGAATTCGGAAATAAGGAGTGAACCAAATAACAGAAATGAGTTTTACGAGAATAGCCGTCAAAATAATAGAGGGTTCGAGAGATAGGTTTCATAATAATGATCAGAGATTCAACAATAGGGGTTACTTTCATTTCAGGAAATAGGCGAAATGATGAAAATTTTTAATAGAGGGACCGTAGAAATATAAGGGGTTCAGTGATAATTTCAATCGAGGCGATAGGACGCAAAGGGACGATTAAATATGTGTAAAGGTTAATGATCAACCTCAAGAGGGTGTCGACAAGAGAGACAATTAGACTTTCTCCAATATGTATAGCACCCGTAGAACTTCCCCACGTGCCTATTTTATTAAATAACACACATTTTGAAAGCTATGGGACACCGGAGCAGATAAATCTTTTATATCAGGAAGAAGTATATAGAAAATATTTTTCTATAAACAGAAAAAATCGCGAGGAGCCCAGGTAATAACAGCTGGGGTGCGAAATGCCAAACAGGGGAAGTTGTAGAATTGAAAATTGGGATCAGACAATTCGAAAAGAAATTGGTCATTTCATGTGTTGAAAGATTTAGAATACCCATGTATTCTAGGTATGGAATTTCATAAGTGCGTCAAGAATAGTATTAGATTTTAATCAAAAATCCGTTGAAAATTCAGATTCTCAAATAAATAAGGTGGTTGAACCAATTAAAGAGGAAAAGTTGAGATAGATTTATCTAAAACAAAATTGGGGGAAGTAGAAAAACAAAAACTACAAAAATTGTATAGTAGTTTTAAAGGGTTATTTTCAGACAAACCAGGTCTTACTCATGTTTTATACCATGAAATTGACACGGGAGATAACCCACCAGTAGCTTCAAGGCCTTATAAGTATGATCGCACTAAGCAAGCAATAATAGATTTTCCACATACAAAAAATGTTACAAGAGGAAACGGTGTTCAATTCAGTCCCCATACGCACGTCACCTGTTGTATTATGCAAGAAAAAATAATGGGTTACCACCGGATAATCCGGAAGCATATAGATTTGCAGTAGACTATAGAAAATTAAAGTCACCGTCACAAAGTATCCGCGATACCCGCTTTACCGTTAATAGATGATTTATTAACGAACATACCATATACAACAATAATGTCATCTCTTGATCTAAGAAGTAGGTACTTTCAAATGTAGTAAACTGTGATATAGTTAAGACCGCATTTGTAGTAAAAGAAATTAGCACTTATGCTTTCAAGCGGATGCCATTCGGTTATCAGGAACGCTCCCAATTTTCAAAAAGCTTAATTGACATAATCCTAAAACCGGTGATAGGGAAGTTTGTGAGTGTTTACATGGACGACGTTATTATTGCGTCTCCATCATTCACTCACCATGTTGAACATTTAAGGGAAGTTTTTTCGTTGTTAAGGGATGCAGGATTGACATTAAATAAAGAAAAATGTAAATTCGGGTGCGATGAATTGAAATATTTAGGATTAATTATTAGTAAAGAAGGAATTAAAACGGATGAGACAAAAGGTTAGAGAGCTATACAAAGAGATGAAACCACCCACGTAACTCAAAAGAGGTATCCAAGTTTTTAGGTATGTCCCAGTGGTACGCAGAAATTTATTAAAAAATTATGCGGATATTTGTGAGAGCCACTTTATAATCTTAAACGAAATTTAAAAATTTGTCTACTTGGTCCAATGAAGCACAAAAGGCATTCGAAGGGTCAGAGGAGGCGGTAACAAAAGCGCCAGTTTTAAAATTACCAAACTTTCAGGAGCCATTCGGAGTTATTTACAGATGCCAGTTCGATTGGTTTTAGGAGCAATTACTTAACCAACAAAACAGACCAGTGAGCTTATTTGCGTCACGTACACTGAACAACGCAGAGGAGGAATTGCACAGTAACCGAAGAGAATGTCTAGCAGTAGTATGGGCGTTGAACAAATTTAGAACATATTTAGGAATATTACCAATTAAAGGTAGTAATAACAGATCACGCCACGCATTAACACGCCTAACACATGGCAAAAAATTTACATCGAGTAGGATGATTAGATGGGCACTAAAGTTAGCAGAATTCAATATAGAATGGGAACATAGACCGGGAGATTCAAAATGCAGTGGCCTGACATTCTTTCAAAGGGAATCAATTAATAGTATAATTGGTGACAAAATTAGTGTGCCATAATCAAAGATTTGGTACTTACTTCGCGGGAACAATTAATAAATGAACAGAAAAATGACCAAATTAGGTCATATATATAGATATTTAGAAAACCGGAAGATAACTCGGTTAATGCAACGATATGTGAGAATTGGTCCCGGTGCAGTTTAATTGCAGAGGACTGTTATTTTATGCGAAACACACCAACGTATTTAGGTGAAATGCGTATACATTCCAAAACTTTTAAGGAATGAAATAATGAGAAAGGGAATTTCATGACAAGCCAATCGCTGGACACTTAGGCAGATTTAAAACGTATCATAAAATTCGGGACGTTTGTTATTTCCCCACGTACATGAGAAAATTTATTGATCAATATGTCTCTACATGCCATATATTGCCAAGTTAATAACTATAAAACGCGTTACCAGCTGGTCAGGTTAAATCCAATTATATCAGATTATCCGAGAATGAGATAGTGACGTTAAAGATTTGTTAGGCCCCATATCCTATATCGAAATAAAAGATTGTAACGCTATATTTTAGTAATAACCGATCATTTCAGCAAATGGGCTGAAATTATATACCTCTTAAAGGCCTCATCTCGTATAATAGCGGATATTTTTTTGATAACTTTATATCGCGTTATGGAGCTCCAATAAAATTAATAAGTGATAATGGTCCCCAATTTATATCCGAGATTTTGAGCATAAGTGAAAGATTAGGCATAAGGCATGTGAAGACTGTTGCATATCGACCACAAGCAAATCGGACTGAAAAAAGTTAATCGAGATATAATTCTGCAAATGATTGCAAATTATGTTAATGATCAACACGATACTTGGGATCGAATTCTTACGTGAGGTTGCTTACGCTATTCGTACAGCAGTGATGAATGAAACAACGGGAAAACACCGGCTGAATTATTTTTAGGTCGAAAATTGATTACACCATTTCCAAAAACTAGTTACGATATCGGAAAGTTCAAAATTCAAATCAAAATATAGAAGTTATTCAGGGAAGCTGAATTAAGTACGAAAATTAAACGAGAAGGTGGGAAAAATATTATAATAGACATTAGAAAGGACATAAAATAAAAGGTAAATGATTGGGTTTTATTGGAAACACACCTGTAAGTTCAACAGCTAACAAAGTATGTGCTAAATTTAAACAAAAATTTGAGGGACCTTATAAGTCTTAGAAGTTAAAATTTTAATAATAATATTGTAATATGGAAATCAGGAAAAAAAGATTAACAGTTAACGTAGATCAAATAAGAATATATCGTCATAGGAAATGTGACGAGGTCGAATTAGGAACAGGTATCCCAAATAGTATAAGATCAAGTCAGGAAACTCGTACTTCGGAAAAAGAAAGTACACCAAGGATTAAATGAGTCACAATATATGGGAAAGAAAAATCTGCGGTGAAACGTAGGTTAGAGAGCAAAAGGAGTTAGTAACAATCAAATCAATATAAAAAATACAAGAGAGAGGACCCATAAAACAAATCACTGGTCAGATCACTACCTAGTTCAGTTGGGAATGAAAATAAAAACAAAAGGTTTAAATATAATAGAGGTATTAAAAGATCAGGTGTGTCGGGGGCAAGTGGACCACAAAGAAAGTGGCAAAGAAAGGGTAATAATAATAATAATAAAAGACAAATGTCATCCAGTACTATTTCTAGAAGAAGGAAAAGGAACAAAAGAGAGTGCACTGAAGTTACAGATGAAGTAAGATACCGGTTTGAACCACGACGGAGAACAGAAGAACCCAGACCAGCCAAGGACACAGTTGGGAAGGCAAAGGAAGGACGACAAGGAGATTACAAGCCTTACAACATGAAATTCCAGTACAACCAAGGAATGAAGTGATGACACCTCATCGTTGAACGTGAATGTGGGAGAAAACATATAAAAATCAGGTTGTATTGTTTCATTTTTTTATGATCTTCCAACATTGGTCGGAAAAATTGTGCAAAAAGGGAGTCTCGGGCAGTGCTTAAAAGTTATAAGCCAAGTCAAAACACTACAATGAGTGTTCATTTAATTTTGGAACTTTTGACTTGTTAAAAGAATTTTTTTCTAGAAGAAAACATTTGTAATCACACATTTGTTTGCTTCGATGTATGACTTCTAAGTGGTCGCGAAAATTCCTTTGGTTATTTATTTATAATGGTTTATTGAAAAATGTTTGTAATTGTATAATATGTGTATATATATATATGTTGTTGTATTGTTACGTATTATGAGGCATCTGGTTCAGGGAAACGCGGCGTAGTCAAGGCACTAACAATAATAACAGGCTGCGCACTTGCGGCTCATTGGGAGTTTTATTTGAAACCAGATGTAGGGATGGAGATAAAAATTTATTTGTGATATATAAATAATATATGTGAAATTGATTAATATTATGGAAATAGAAACTCAAATAGTTTTCATTTCGGAGACTGACCCTGAAAATCTTGAAAGTATAACTTCAACAAGAAAGGGAGCAGAAGTACCAGCTCCATATAGAGTGTTAGATTGGGTCTGCGCACCCAGAATAATTGTTTTTAAGTGTATAAATATTTTAAGTAATTGAAATGTAAAAGTGAGAGTAGGCATAAATTAAGCAGTAATTATTAATGTTGGCCTAGTTATTGGAGTAAAATTTGTGTCACGAGTTTCCCAAATTTAAATCGAATATTAAATTTAATTCTAAGATGAGTAATGAAAATTAAAGTCAAGATAAATTTTGGAAATTATAAAAGAAGTTAAAATTTAAGATTAAAATTGCAATGAAAATTAAAGTCAATATTGGAAATTATAAAGTTAAAATGAGGATTTAAGATTAAAATTTAAATAAAACTCAGAAAGCGAAAAGAGAATTTAGAAATAGAGATTTAGACACGTAATTTGTGGGGCATTGAGAACCCTTAAGTAAATCGTTTTTCGGAGGAGATTTGTGACGTCTCATAAAGCGTCTTTTCTGTTAACATAACTTCCTATGTTCTTTGACGGCCACGATTAATGGCAAAACTTTTTCAAACCCAATACCAAGAAATAAACAAAGATATTATGCAAATGAGATTTACACTATAAAGGGATAAACTTTTGATGATAGGATATAGCGTGGCAAACCTAGATATATCGTGGCAAGCTTAGATTTAGCGCAGCAGGATTTCAGAGATAGTAGTGTGTGGAATCATTCTGATCGATAGCGTGACAAAGCTTGAGTGTGAAATCTTACAGAGCAAGAGTTAGCGGTCTGATAGCTTTAGAAGGAATAGAAATCCTATATAAAGAAGTTGGAATCTTCATATATAAAGCGAAAGATATATATCTCTTTAGGTAAAGGAACCAGAATTTGAAAAAAAGGTAATAACTGGATATAAGTAATTAAATGAATAAGATTATTAATGATAATTGAGATAAAAAAGAATCTAGTTGCGTGATCTGACTTGAATACGTGATTTAATTTGGAGCTTGACTCTCACTTTAATTAAAATTGTCAAATTAAATTTAAGTAATATTAGTTATTCTTAATAAAAGTTGTATTAAAATTATTATGTCTCATCATTTTGATAATCCCACACCTCTAGCTTACGCCCAGAACCGGCACGACATGGTCATCACAGGATGGCTATGTCGCATGTGAGCTACATGCCTTCTACGTCATTTTTCTTTTTGACAAATTCTATTTCAAAAAACATAAACCCATTATCTACCAAAGAGGTACTTATAAGTACCACTCATTTTAAAATTACATAGAATAACCATTTTTACGAATATTCTTACGATATTTAGCAAGAATATTCTGTAAAAATCCCTCTTCGAGAGATATATGCAGGTTCTATGATGATATTTTTTTTGGTGAAGGCGAATAGAGTTTTAAAGCAAAAGTGCGCTTTCAGCGGCGGCGTTTTTCAGCGGATTACGGGTATCATTTTGTCCCGAAAAGGTAGTTAATGTCAAAATTTAAGTGTTTTTTTTGTATGTTAATGAAGACCTTAGAAAACGATATGACTATTTATTTTAAATGAACAGTGTGTATAATTAATTTTACAGTTGAATATCTTTAATTAATTAATTAGCTCTAACGGATTAAATTTTCCCAAAGTTGAGTATTTTGTTTATGCATATCTCTTAATTTTCAATGTAGTGATCCAAAAAAAAAATATTGCATGAAAAAAACTGCAGTAAATCATAATGCGGTACATAAAAGGTTAATCGAGATGTTTATATTCTTTTGTGTTGCTGAAATAAATTTGTGTTTCTCTTTCGACGTAGAAAAGAAGTGGAGGAAATTTTGAAAAGAGGAATGTTAACGGCATAAATCCAGGAATTGTTGACATGGAGAAAATAAGGGGAAATTTCCCTGGGAAAAAAAAGGAAAAGATTATACACTCGGAAAAGCCCGTGCAACGCCGGGCTATGCAGCCAGGAAAGTTATAATTTTCAAAAACAATATAGATTGCAAAATTTTCAAACATTATGCGTATGATTTTCACATATCTTATAATGGGGAAAAAACTCCAAAAAAAAAAAAATACCATTTTTTTTTTATGCATGGTGTCCCAAGATTATTGGGACAAACTTTATGGGAAGGAAGGTACATCAAAAGGGTTCAGAATTGCATGCAATCCATGGTTGGAAAAGTTTTCGTTCGGCGCTAGGTGGCGTTGTTCACAAGAGCATTGGAGAAAACAGACCTGCATTACAGCAGACATTCAGCAATCATCACCTGCAGAGCAGTCTAGAACGGTTTACGAATACCGAGTAGGCAGATATGCACCTCATTTACGGCTTGGTGGAAGAAAATGCTCGAGCAGTAGAAAAATTGCATCACGAAAGGTACACACAGAGAGATACACCAGATGTCACAATTTGTGTGAATATGGATCATTACGATGTAATAGGCATAGTGAGGGAGGGACAAGAGTGACTCACTCGAAAACGCAGCTTTGACCAATAAATATTTCAGATAATTTCAGTCTTGTGTCCCCATTTCTTATACCTGTCATACTACATTCCCATGACGTTTCAGACCATGGTGTGTCCGCGGTAGCCTAGGGGTCAAGGTAACGGACTCGTGACCGGCGTGTCATGAGTTCGAGGCTAGTACCACTGAAGACCCGCCGTGTAGCGGAGCGATGCACGTTAAATTTGAAGAGAGCTCAAACATCCACCCGTTGGTGGGATGTGGTAGTTAGGAGAGTGTGTGACAGCTCAGGTATCGTACTCGTCACTTGACCATGGTTCAAATTCACGAAATCCGTCGCCAAAAGCCCTCGAGTAGCTGAACAACGCAACGTAAATATTAACTCACTCACTCATTCCGACCATGATTTGCTATGCAAATCTGAATCTACGATGTTCCCTAACTCCCTTTAAAGTTTGTCCCAATAATTCTGGAACACCCTGAAGTTTTTTAAAATAAAATCTCATCTTACTTTAAAATCAATGCTTTTGGAAGAAAACTATGGAGCTGGCAAAAAATAATTTAGCTTATTTTAAGACAGGAAAAGAAATTCGCATTTTTAAACTTTCTTTGAAAAGACTTATAATTATTCTTTCTTTAGTAATCGCAAACAAGTTTATTTTTATTATCTTAGCCTGAATTTTTAATATATTCTGAATAAACTACTGGGTACGTTTCTGAATTATTAAAGTCTCTATGTTCGAGGATTAAAAAGCCGGATTTGATATTTTGAACAAAAACAAAAAATACCACATTCATTAGGCATTTATGTTAATTGAAGAAAACAATGTGTAATCTCTTTTAATACAAATGAGCTCGGTAAGTTTTGTCATAAAATCATATTTTAAAAGTTCTAAACTTCGCTTATTTATATTAATTTAGCTCCCAGTTATTAAGCCCGTACTTTCAAGATGTAGAAAGACCCCTAGGGATTTTCTGGTAAGAGGATTAGTTCTCAAGAGTTATTTATATTCCAAAAGTTATATCCCTAATTAAGATTTCATAACAGTAGTTATTGAAGCTCATTTTTAAATAAAGAATTATTTCGTATTTTCTGCTGTTATTACACCAGTTTTATCCCCTATTCGAATTATTTCATATTAAAAGGATATATGCAAAGAAAATGTTTGAAATATATCTTAGATGTTGTAAAGAGTACAATTTAGTTTATGTGTTATAACTTTAGAATTAATCTTTCTTGTTAATATTTGAAAATGCACTTGATTGTGCAATGAAATAATGAAGAAATGAGTTTTAAACAAGCCACAGATTTAAAAAATAAAACAGTCTTTTCTATAAAATACTGTTTATGGAAATAATATTTTTAGATTTTAATTTTTAGAGTTTGGTAAATGGAATTTCAATTCAGGTCTTATTTACATCATGAGAAATTATATTCGTTATTAAAGTTAGTCCGTTCTTGAATTTTAGACATAAATATACTATCAGTGAATGAGTATTCGTCTTTTTGTCTTTTTTCCCTCCACATTAAAAATGAAAAAGAATGAAACACTACGCATATTACATCGAAATGACGTCACAGTCTATTTTTAGATATCGCTTATATTATATGAGAATTCATTTGTTTTTGTAAGATTCTTTTCGATTATGATTCTTTTTTCATCGCAAAAAAATATTTCAAAAATTCGATGTGGAAAGTTTTTAGATTATTAAAAAATATTCTCTTGTAATTTTTTTTGTATTTTTCTATTTTTAAATGTATTGTTTTGCATTTAAACACGAGCAAATTAATTAGAAATATTTACTATACTTCAGTGCTTTTCAAACTTTCAATACTCTGGCGCCAACCTTTTCAATCATATTATTATTATCGCGCCCCTTATACAATAATAATGTATTGAATACAATAATAATGCACTTTGACGTTAAAGCTACAAAACGATCTTAATTATAAACCGTACAAATTAGTAAGATAAGTATATTAAATTTTATATATGTAACTTTTTTAAGTAATATATATTTTAATTTTTTCTCGAATTTTTAAATTGGAACAAACTGTAAAATGCGGTGGCCGCTTTCAAGACAAAATATAGATCTCAGCCAAATATAGAAAATGTACTCAGTGTCAATTTCTAATCGTAAACCTTCCTTTGAAAAACTTTCCTCTGCAAGACAAGCCCATGGAAGTTGCTAATACTTATTGAACTTGCTCTTAATTTAGTATTAATAAATTAATTATAAAATACATTGTGCAGCACTGATACATTAAATTTATACTGTCTGAAGTACCCGCTCTTCGAACGAGTTCATTTTTCAAAAAACTAAAACATTCTTGATAATTAGCTGAATTGTCAGAAGAGTAAACCCAAATGCGCGACAATGTTTACAAAAATGTAAAATGATATTTTAAAATGAAAATGCTCATATTATAATTTGTTTTAAGCGAACTGTAATTTTAAGCCTCCGAATTGCATTTAGAATTAATTTTAAAAACAAAAAAAAAATAATAAAAAAACCCAAATAAGAATAATAGTGTTTTTTTTAATATTTAAAAAGGAAAGGCCCAAAGGACCCCAACAACCTCGATATTTTGGGGTTAATGGTCCCCCCAAACCCTTTTTATATATATATAAATTATTTTATTAAAATAAAAATTTTTTTAATTCCAGTGAAAAATTTTAACTAAGAGAAAAAGTAAACTTCCCTTTTTACTTTTTTTAAAAATTTTCCCTAATTTTTTTTTGGGAACAAAAAAAACAGTCTTGCCAAAATTTAAACCGATTTTTTGGATCTGTGTGCCCCGCGTTTTAATTCATTTCCCGGGGTTTAAAAAAGTAAATTTTATTATGATCATATTTATGTTACTTTTAAAAATTGTGTAAAACGCTTTTCATTATGTTTATATTTTTTTGAGAATACTCAAAAAAAAATAAGTTTTGGGCCAAGTAATCCTTCAAAATGCTCTCCGTGGTTTTCCAAATATCAAAAAAACTTTTTGCAGGGAAAAAAAAAAGCGCAACAGAGAGAAAAAAAATACACTACTTACATTTTCCCCCTTAAAATGAGAAACAAAAACATATAAAGGGGGGGTCAAAAACTAACTGTACCAAAATTTTAAAAAGGTAAAAACAGATTATCAGAAAAAACAGCCCTATAATGGGGAAATTTTCAAAAAATAAAAAGGATGAATTTTTATGTTCCTAATTTGTTCGGGTTCTGGGGCTGGGGTTTGGGTTTTTCCTTTGAAAGAGTAGTAAAAAATCACTCATCATGAGATTAAGCAAAATCAAATAAAAGTTTTTTTTTGGTTTTTGGGTCAAAGGGGAAACTAATTAGGGTATTTAAGAAGTGTTTATTTTTGGGGAGAGAAAATGACAATATCGCCTATAAAAATTTTATCCGAGTAAAAGTGAATTTTTTTTATGTCTGAAAGTATTTTTTTAAATTTTCCGGTTTTTTTTTCTTTTTTTTGCCCCCCCACAGTTTGGGGAAACACCGCCATTTCCAAACTTTTTTTTAATTTTTTATTTTTTTAAAAAAAAAATTCATCCATTATGCGAGCGAAGGATGCATACTCCAGCTAGTTTACAATAATTTTATTTAAAAAGTATAGAAATATATAAAATGGTACATACGTAATTAAAATGTAAATGTTTACGTATGAAGGTAGAAAAATAGGGGTTTTTGTATTAAAAAACGAAAATCTTGGGAAAATTAACCCTGGGCCCTAAATTTAAACTTTTCGGAAAAAAAACCTTTTGGGAAGGATTAATACGGGAAATACTTCCCAAAGAAATAATAGAGATCCCTTATGTTATGCAATTATAAAAAATTTAGTAATAACCCAATTCCGGGTAGGTAGGTGAGAGGTTGGATTAAAAAAACGGGAGTGATATTGATTAATTTAAACATTTAGTTTTTTTTTTGAAACAGAGCTTTAAATTTATAGATTATACAAAGTTATTAAACTTATTAAAAGATTATTAGAGTTTAAGAGTGGTTTGGGGACAGGAATTTTCCCCTTTTGGGGTTCCCCCCACCTTTGAAGGTTTCCCCTTTTATTTTCTTTCTCTTTTTTCGCTTTGGGATAAAGGGGGGCGGCACCCCTTTTTCATCCAATTTCATCCTGGGGAGGGGGGGGGGGGTCCCTCGGGGGGGTCAGGGGGTTTAGGGGGGGGCCCCAAAGGGGAGACAACGCATAACTTTCAATGCAGCCGCGAATTGCAAGTGTGATGATTTTTTTTCAGAAAAAGCCGGGTTCCGTTTTGTGGCTGAAAAGTTACATGAGACTGAAATAATCGCATAAGTCGGGAAATTACAAAGTCGGGGGATATAATTTCCTAAAAATATGGAAAAATTTCTTTTTGTTGGAAAAAGGGAGAATGAGAGATAATTTAGGGAAAAAAAAGGTTTTAAAATTAAAAACAAAAATACAAAAAAACGCAAACCGAAGTTATTTTGATGTGGGGAGTTTCCCTAAAAAACTAACAAAAAAGAAAGCCGGGTTTAAAAATTTTTTTCCCCCGAATATTTCCAGACCCCAAAAAAAAATTTACCCCCCGTTTGTTGAAAAATAAGCTTTTTTGTTGGGGGTCTATATTTTTAAAAAAATTTTAAAAACCCTTTTTCCCAAATTTAAAATGGGGAGTTCTGTCAAATTCCCAACCGGGGGATTCCGATTTTTTCCGGGTTAAAAACCCGGGTTTAAATTCTTTAATGTCTTCTCTTACTTTTTTTTATTTCATGGTTTCCCCCATTGACAAAATTTTTAAAACCAGCAGCTCTTTTAATTCACCCCCTTTTTCCCTTTAAATTTATTTTCCTGGCAAGATTGACAACTTCTTCAATCCCATTACCAATTTCGCAAAAATTGACTAATTCTTTTTTCTGAACAAAACATGAATCGACGAGATTTGAAAATCGCGTAAGTCAAAGTATTACTGTAATTTAAACCAGTTTAGTCAAGAAAAGGGTACTTACGTATTATCGCAACCATATTGGCGACATTGTATGAAAGAGAAACACATGGCTGTCAATTCAGCGCGTACGACACATGCGAAATCGGGGTTGCCAACTTGGGGAGTTATCTTGAACGTTGCAAGTACCCAAAAAAGTACAGCAATATAAGGATAGAGGTGTGTAGTAGATTTCTTTGAACATATTTCTTTATTCCAAGATCTGTATTGTTCAATTACAATCAGAGATTGCAAATTTCACTTTCATCCCTTTTACTAAGAACAAAATTTCGAACATATAGAACAACTAGAACAACAATATAAAATTATCCGATGGTGTAGCATATAGTATTTGATTCAGTAAAAACAGGGATTATCGTTGCTATTGTCCCAAACAAAATAATTAATTGCTCCGTTTTTAACTGTTTTGTTTTCCCTATTGTATAGGGAAGATTCCCTCTAAATTCTCTTTCATAGGGATTACCACAAATCTGTTGAAAAATTGCCACAGGGCATGTTAAATATTTTGCAATAATTTTGATTTGTAATAAATGTATAATAAAAATAAAATTGTTATTTGACTCAATTAATAAAAATACTTTGACTCAAAAATAAAAAAAAATGTATAATTTTCTAAAATTCCCTCAAATTAAAGCAATTTTATTTGTAACAAAGATTACTAAAAGTCAGGAATCTTTTGGTTTAGAACTACATAAGATGTTAAGTTTACAAGCTG
Source organism: Trichonephila inaurata madagascariensis (assembly GCA_019973955.1). Taxonomy (NCBI): domain Eukaryota; kingdom Metazoa; phylum Arthropoda; class Arachnida; order Araneae; family Nephilidae; genus Trichonephila; species Trichonephila inaurata. Next base: position 83,254 of record BMAV01023075.1, on the reverse strand, counting down.
TGTACTATGAAAAATATTCCAAACCTAAAAACTTTTTCATTAAATCAGCTTCATGAAATTAACTTCAGAGTTCGAGATTTTGTTACAATTTCTAAGTAAAAAACTCCTTGTTCCAAATGGCGCTTAAGCATTTTCATTATATACCGATACAATATTTTCATTTTAGATAGCTGTTTTTTTTTTATCTAAAAAACTATAAGCGAGAGGTTGCTGTAAGTAAGCAAATGATAATCTATATGAGCTACAGCAACTATATTATGTCTCTAAAATTCATAAGTAAAAATTTTTTCGGTACTTACGTATTATCGCAACAATCGCCACAACTCTACTTACAACTCGCCAAGTTGGCAACCCCGATTTCCTATGTGTCGTACGTGCTAATTTGGCAACCAGGTGCTTCGTTTCATATAATGTCGCCAATAGGTTGTTATAATAAGTAAGTACCAATTTTTCTTCAAATATATAGCAAGTGTTGAATGATGATACGCAGAAACAGGAGAAATTCTAATCGTTCTCATTTCCTTGCATGCATCTCAAAGGGATAACGTAAGGCTGTACAAAAATTACACCTACATTTCCCTGGCCACCTATATCGCCAAATCTGTCAATAATAGAGCACCTTTGAAGTCAAATGTGCTGTTGCCTCTGATTATTCAGTGATCTCACCTATTCAATTCTATAACAGGCTAAATTCAGGAAAGTCACATGATAAATATAATCACGTGCTTTCCATTGAATTTAAGGTTAACACTAGACACGTGTTTGTTTCTGCTCTTGTAAAATCTAGAGATAATTTAAAATTGGAAAATTATGTAAAGATGTACAAGTATTAAGATTCTTCAAAAGTTTTCCAAAATAAAAAAAACTACATTATACGGGTACTTTTTTAAATCAAGAGTATTGTGTTTATCTACGTTCGTTATTACTATCGACAAATATCTACTTTTTAAAAGAAAGTTTCAATAAAATGCAAAAGTTGGCAACAGTGAGGCACATGACCTGATTGATTGGAAAACACGGGATTGCATTTATCATGTGACTATGACGTCACATGAATTTAGCTCATTGGATAAAGTTTGGTAAGAAATATTAGTGTTTACTGACACCAAATCGTATAACAGCTCGTATAAAGGCCAACAAGTTATTGATTAACTCGCTATATATATAGTTGTATATTCTGAATAAAATATTCTATTTCTTTGAAATTCTGAACATTTTTATAGATTTCTATCTATTTTTTGTCCTGTACGATTATAGTGGACTTCTTTACACGATTCTGTCTTATAATGTGCATGGATCAGGAGTCAGCAACCTATGCAACGTGTGCCACATTTGGCACGCGGTACAATTCTCAGTGGCACTCTGCACTACTCTACAAATTTGTCAATTTATGAGTGAATGGAAATAGATTTTGAAATGAGGCTTATTGGGCTAACATCTTTAGAATTGTAGAAAGCAACATCTAAGGAATTATGAAAAAATCTGAAAGATAGCTCTAACAATAAATCGAGAGATATTTTAAATTATTGGATGTAATTGATGAAGAAATATAATGGGCTTGATTCATGAAGTCACATGATAAAAACAAACACGTGTTTTCCATTGAATTCAAAACAAACATTAAAATAATTGTACTTGTTCTATTTGTAAAACTCAGATAAAATTTCAAATTTCATATTTGGTTAAAGATGTTTAAATGTTACGGAAAAAAAAATTTCTTCAAAAAGATTTTTTTAAATTAAAAAAAAAGTCGTATTTTATGCTTATACTTTTAAATAAAATGCATTTTGCTTACATATGTACTTTTTAAGAGAAAGTTTCTGCAAAGAGCAAAACTTGGCAACACCGGAGCTCGTGAACTGATTAGTTGGAAACACAAGATAGTTTTTATCGGGTGACTATGACGTCACATGAGTTTTTGATTGGCTAGAATCACGTGGCTTTCTCTATCATGTGATTATGACGTCACATGAATCAACCTCATTATTTGAAGAGAGAAAATTGCATGTACTCTGCTTTTCGCTTTTGGTTCTACATATCTACGTGATCAAAATATTTTCTCATACAAAAATTATATATTTTGAGTCCGCACAGAAGTTATCTTACAACAGAATGATCAGAAACGTGTCGTGTGGTTGAAAATTTTTGATTATTATAGTCACAAATGTCAAAATGAAAATCACAAATTATATATCCCTGATTATTGTGATATAAAGATAGAGAGGTGCAGAGAAAGATTTGCATTAAAATCTATACTTTTTATTTAACTATATTGAAAGAATACTTATGCTGGTTTTTTTAACAGATATATTTAAAAGAGAGAGATAAGTAATATATTTATAAATTTAGTTTTTTATTTATATTGATGAAATAGCTGTACTTTGAGTTCACTTTTATGTCAATAAATACCTTTAAAAGATAGAAATAATTACTTTATAATAAAACTCTAAATCTATATTTTTGACCTCCATTTTCTAACTCAACAAGCATTATTGCGGGAATCGAATTTTTTCAAATAGTTCTTACAATGTGGCCCTGTTATAGATATGTGAGTAGTTTAACCTAATTCAACTAAAATCAAAATTTGAGGGCTAAAATCGAATATTAATCATACAAATAAAAAGATAAAAATATCGAATATTTCGAAGCAACAAATTCTCGTTAGACATTATAAATTTTGAAATTGTAAATTAACAGAAAAGTTTTCAAATGCAACTATGTGATAGAATAACATATTCCGTGTTCATTAATTAAAAGAATATATCATGCACATATAATTAATGCTCTTTATCTTCGACATACTTAAACTTATAATACATACAGACATGTTATTCTTAGAAAGGCTTTAATTGTTATTTTATACTGAAATGGAAAGCTATAGTTAATTTCTCTATAACTATTACTAACTACATTACACTGTCTCGAGGCAATTAAACCCAGATGACATTTAAATATCTCGATGACAATATCTATATACTTATGCTAATCTTTTCAACCAATTCATTCACTTCTTAAATTTTGCACATGTATTTCTACCGTATATTTTTTGCAAATATTACGTTTTAGTAATGGCTATGCATTTGCAAACAATAGAAAAACTAAATTGATATTCTTGATATATATATATATATGTATATAGGAATATGTGTTCTAAAAAATATTCCTATTCGGGATAATTTCGTGATTTAGTCCAGGATGATAAATCTTTCAATTTTTCCACTACGCCTTTCAGAGTCAGTAAAAGAGGGAAATCTTAACACTAGATGAGAGATTTTTGCGGACACCCCTAAAAGTCCGCGGACCACAGTTTAAGAGCCACTGCCCTAGCGAATGGAAATAGACACGTAGTTTCATGGTTGATGGGGAAAGATATCCAACGAGACATAGCAAATGTTTGCTCAGGTACGTGCATCAAAACCTTTCGGAACGTGGATCTCTTCCAGCAAGGTTACCGATTGAACATATCTTATGATGATTGTACGTAATTTTGTACCTTTTTGTATATTTGGGCTTTTAAGGTAAACTCAATATGTTTGGAACCATGATTTTAAAGAATATAAATGTAATATTTTCATAAAATTTAGGGCACCAGATAAAAAGGTAAAAAGTTTTATTATGACAAAAAAATTTTTTAAATACAATATTTGGGAAATTTCTTGTAACCTTTTCCAAAGCTTTTTTAAAAAGCTTTATTGATTAATATTTTGCCTGTATATACAGATTCCGACAGAGGCTCAACTATGAGTTTTGAAACGTTCACCTTATTTTCAGAGTTACAACCATTTGAAATAATTATCTTTGTATTTTCTTAAAATTTCTCCCTTCTGTTTTCGTAAAACATGGATAAACCGACTTCCGAGTTATGCGTTTCAAAAATTCTAGTTGAGCCTCTGTACAGAGGTCTGAGCTATATACAGGCAAAATATTAATACAATAGAAGCATTTTTTACAAGAGGAGAACATTTGGAAAAAAAGGTTATTCTAAGTTAATTTTTGCCAAAATATTGTATTTAAATAAATTTTTTTTTGTCATAATGTCCTTAAAACAATTTTATACCTGTATTCTAATCCAAGTGACACTAAATATCATGAAAATTATACATTTATGCGCTTTTTTAAAATCATGGTTCCGAACGTAGTCGGATACTTTAACAGCGTTATCTCTTTTTATCCACTTGTGTCCTTTATCTGTTTATCCCTTCCGGGTGTACTTTCAACCAAATTTTTGCATATTATTAATCCTAACAATGTTACTCCGCTTCAAGTTTGTACACGAAATATTGAGACACAGTGGCGTTACGCACAGTATCGCATCTCTGGGAGGGGAGGGAAGCGGAAAGGATGCAAGGTACTAGGGGGCCCAAAGCCTGACTGACGCGAAGTGCGTTTTTAACCAATTTATAGAATATTAAAGCCAAAAAAAGAAGTGACTGACGTAACTTTGAAGAGGGCAGCTAATATTCCCCGTTACGAGGCTGTTGACCGTTAGCTGCACCTGATAAAAATCACTCTACTGAATTAAAAATCATTATAATTCTGAAGGATTCAGACACTCAAAAGACATTGTTAACATAGTTATTCCTATTTACAATGAAAATAGAAACAACTTTTATTTGTAATAAGGAGATTTGGATGTATACCTTCAACTGAAAACGAGTTATAAATTGAAAGAAAGAAAATCTTAGTCAAATTTCAAGTTAATCGTAATAGCAATTATACTTTATATTCGAGGATTACACGTGAGCTGTCACACCCCCAACCCTTTCAAACTTCTACAACACAATAACTAGAGGACTACGAGTCTCGAAAGATTTTAAGTGCATCAGCTCCTCCACACATCAGGTCTTCAATGGCAACAGAATCTTAGTCACGGCCATGCATTCCATGCATGCCAGCAAAGGATTGATAAACATGATCATTCTTGTACCACGACCGCGTTATTATCTCGAAAATCTTGTACGAATTAAGAATTGTACCAAAATTGAAAAGCGTTCCTATATAAAACAAATAATCATTCATTACATCTTTTTGTAATACAGATTTCCATTGATTCATTCGAGAAAACACTAATTATTTTATTTTAGAATACTACTTTTTTTAGAGATAAATGTTGTGTCAAATTTTAAATTTCGGCAATATACACATGTGTCAGATTTTTTAGATTTGTATATCCAAAGAGAAAAACATTCTATGTTACTCGAATATTGATTTATTATTAAATATATTCATATTTTTGCCGAAATGAAAGTAAAGAACCTTTCTGATTAATATACATCCCAAGAGAATATATCAGTGGAACGGTATAGTTTCAATCCAATATATCTTGTTTTCCCTTCAAAAAATATTAATCTTCTAATGTCACGATAGAATTGTTTTCTTCCAAGTACTTTTCCTTTGTACATACTAAAGGTAAAATAACATTTGTTTATTCTTCTTCTGATTGATTCATATGATTTAATTAAATTCATCTTTATCGGTGATTTGTTTTAGGTCATTTGACATTTGAAATGTTTGAATAACGAATCCATTCAATTTTTTAATTTGCTTAACTTCCTTAAAACATAAAAAAAATCCAGTGTTTGATGGAATGTTTGATAATACTACGTAAATAAACTCTTAGTTAAAAATTCAAAATATTTATTTAAAAAATTCTCTGGAGAGTAGATTAAGAAAACATATACTTACAGGTGTTTTTTATTTTCATTTTCGTTGGACAAGTAAGGCTCAATCATTTTAGAACAAGCGTGTTTCATGAAGTATACAGTAATAAGCCGAAATCACGTGATAGGCGGAATTCAGAGATAAACGTGTAAGTCGAATTCGCCTAAGTCAGGGTATAATTTCGCACATAAATACATGTAAATTATTTTAATTGGGGTCGGAGATGAAAGAAAATAATTACTTAGAAAAAACAGTTTAATAAATTCTTTGATAACACACATACAAAATCGCAAACCAAAGTTATTTTGATGTAGAAGGTTTCATAAAATTTCACAGTTAGTCTACTGGCTCAAAACATTTTTTTTCCTCCGACAAAATTTCCTCGCAGCATGTTAAAAAAATTTTTATTCTCTGTTTTGTTGGAAAAAATACGCTCTTCGTTGGAGTCTGTATTTTCTAAAATTTGTAACCCTTTTTCAATTGAACTTAGGCCTGTCAAATTACCAATCGTCATTCTCTCTTCTGATGAACTGGTTCTACAGACTCAAGTTCTTTGATTTCTTGCTCTTACTCGTTTATTTTTATGAGTTCATCCATTGCCAGCTCCTGATTGTGAGAATCTAACAGAGTTCTTGAACATCATCACTATCCTCTTCTGAATTTATTTGTTTGGTAAGATCGACAACTTCTTCAATCAATTTAACCTATTTCATCAAGCTATGGCAATGATTCCGCCTGAGTTTTAAGGATTACAAAAAAAAGAACGAATCGCGAAAATCGCTAACTCTGAATTCGTGTTAAGTCAGGATAGTTTAATTCGAGGTATATTATCAAATCAGTGATTTGATAATCTATGATTCTCTGCCAATGGTAAATGTTTCATAAGAATTCACAATCCCTTAACGAGACGATAAAGAATTCAATATGGTCAAATTAAAAAAATTGAACGAGAAGCAAGCGATAGGTGTATCGTGAAAGAGAGAGGAGGGGGGAAGTTCTTATTGCCCAAACTCGTATTATTAAAGAAACACATGAAATTAAATTCCGATAGTAGTAATCTGGAACGCTCTTTCTCAAGTACATATTCAGAATCTGTTTAATTTTATGGTGCGTCGCACACGCACTTACAGCAGCGAATGCTAGCCTCACCAAATGATGATTTCCAATACGTAATATTTCTTACTAAGTAAATTTAATCGTTTATCTGTAACGACACATGTCTTAAGCGGAATAAATTTCACTCAATTTGTGACAGATCTATTCGCGTACCTTCCTCTAATCCTCTTGGGAAATCTTTGGACTATCATTCGCGTTAATTCACAACCAAACTTTCTGAAGAAGGAACCGCGATATTGAGATTAAGTCTACTATATATAGTCAAGGTTTTCTAGCTAGCAAGAAGGAGAAGGAGAGAGAGAAAGCCAGAAGTCAGGTGAGATTGCTACTGATCAGGTATCACTCAAATTTATAGAATACTTCAAATATTAAATAGACAAAAGAATTAAAGTGACAATTGGTCACTAAGATTAAATTAACGTTAATTGGGGTAATAGAGTTGATCTTAAGATAAAGAGGTCGATATTTGTAGTCTTCTTATATAATTCCTGCATTTCGTTGCGGTTCTACGTATATTGCTTGCATTGAGACATTCTCTTCTTGTTGAAATTTATTGAATCAGTGTTGCTATTTTGTGAGATCAATAAATAGATTGTTTCTGATTATGGCTAGTGTTTCTTCCCTTCCTCCCACATCTCTAGGTGAGCAAGAAAAAGGGACGATTCCTTCACAAATTCTGTTGAGAGTCCTTTACGGCGTTGTATTTCTTACAAACACGAATATAATACAACATCAAAATATGTTGAAAGTTTACATATTTCAAACATAAAGGGCGAAATATTGTGTAAAATACAAATATATTTTTTGTATTTTTAAAAACTCTTGATATTAAGAAGTGAAATATATATGTTTTACGAAATCAAAAATATACAAGTTTTGCCAAAATCAGATGATTTTTAGGCTAAAACAAAGAGTTAAATTGTATCATGCAATGAAAGTGTTACAAAGTAGATTTGATATAAGGTTAGGTAAAATAAATTTTATATAAGTCTATATTAAATAAGATAGCATTCTATTTTTTTATAAGATATCTTATTTTATATTAGATTTTTGTACTCATGAGGTTGGTTTTTCGATTTTCAGTGCTTTTTTCTTTAAACATTTTTTACATGAACATTTTTTGAAGATGGTTTGTATATAAAATTATTATCTAACTATATGCTTTCAGAATATCGTGAAATTCTTAATTAATACATGAAATTTTTACTATTAATAACTACAGGTTAAGTTAAACTTAACTTTTCATATTTTTGTTACTTGAGAAACACGTAATGATAATTTTAAAATATACCTTTTTTATACACATGTTTTGTATCTTTTATGAAATTATGTTACTGTTTTCTTCCTTATTAATTGTGCACTACTATACCGCGCCTTTCATATATATTTATATAAATTAAAAAAACTCAATAGTTTTATTTTCATTATAAAAGTTGATGAATCTATCAGCGAAAAAAAAAACTTCAAATTGCTAAAAACTTAATCTAAGTTTATGTTCAACACAGTCTGTTTCTTCAAGTATTTATTCAAACTTTAAAAATATATTTATGATTATTATTTCCCTAAGCAATTTCAATTCTTTTAATTTTAATTTATTTACTACCTGATTTAAAGTAACAGCATCTATTTTTCTAGAAAAGTTTTAAAAAGCAAACACGTTCAAATACACCATTTGGCCTTATCTAGCTCTTATTGTATATTTTTATTTATTTAAAAATTAACCAGAATGATTTAAGCACAAAAATACTAAAAACAAAAATAATATAATTCATTATTTTAGGTAATTCATTAGGTTATTCATTATTTTTAGGTAAAATATATTCCTTAAGGGAGAATTTATAAGCTCGTTATTTTCATCATTAAATAAAATGACCCTCTTTTACAAAATAAAATATCTCTTTTTTCCAACTTTCGCGTTCTACCCTTTTCAGATCTAGAAAATGATCTCAGATAACTCAACTCGGTTTTTTTTTAATTAAAAATAAAATATAAAATTTCGAATAAATTTAAGCATTAAAAATAATTGCAAGATCTACGGTCTTAAAAATGGAACATTTTAAATATTTTATCTTGTATGATATGCTGACATCATAAGAGACGTATTTCTCAAATTATTATTTATATTTATTGTTTCCTTTCAGGGGGTTATTTTTAAATGAAGCATTGAAATAAACTTACCTGTTTTTATTCAATTATGCAATTAATTATAAAAAGTAATGAAAGCATTAAAATTTCCATTTGTTTTATTTTGCGAATTGTCTTTTGGTAATTCTTTTTTCGTGTTTCTGAAATTTTAATTATTTCACTTTTAAATATTTCTGATGTCAGACAACATAATGTATGTTGTATCTGTTTTATTATTAAATTAAAAAGTCTATCAGTAACATTTTTAATCATCTAAAAGAAGCGAGTGCCGAAAAATTACTATTTTCGAATTATTTCTCACTAAATATTAAAAGATAAATTTGTCTTTTTAAGCAATTCAAAATTTTTTAGCAGTTCTATCGTATTAAAATATAATTTCTATTTTCAATTATACTCATTATTTATAGAAATGTTCTATCACATATTCTTTTTTTACGTTTAATTTAAGTCATAAATATATTAATATAATATTTCATTCTAACATTTTTAATCCAAACGATATCTAATCGTTTTTATCGAATACTTAGGAAATTAAACGAACAAAAAAAATTCCTAAAACAAAACCTTCAACGCAAAAATTCAGTCACGCTTATTAATTTAATTATTTTCCAAATTTATTTAATGATATCTTTTTAACCTTTCAAAGTTTCTCAGACATTATTTAATCGTTTTCGCCATATGATTAATTTAAAACGATTACGATAAAATGTTCACGCTGCTGTCTTTTCATCTTTGTTCGCGAAGAAGAAACTTAATCATCGATTTAATTCCTTTTATAAAAAAATCTTTTGAAGATCGTTCTTTTAATCTTCCAAGGTTCAAAAAAGTAATGTTAATTAAAAATCGGGAATTGGTACTTTTTATTTACCCTTGTATTGAAGTCATTTAGCACATAATTAATACTTTTAAAAATATCTTTAATTTTTTTTTTTCGGAATTGCTTTAGTAACCACTACTTTTAAGTAACAAATAATAATTTATTAAACGCTTTATAGGCCCATAGAATTATTTTCGCTATCATATTAGATACTTTAAAAATATATATAATAAAGTGTTAAACTCTATACGGTTCTTTATAAATTTTACATGTTCCAAATATTAATTCTTCGATTAAATGTACTTTTGAAAAAATTTTTTTCTTTAAAATACCAAACTAAAATTTATAAATTTGGATTATTTTACATATAAAACGATCCTATCTCTTATTCTTTATATTTATTTCCAAGCAATGAAATTTTCAAACAAATATTTGATTTTAATGTGCTTATATTAAGTATTGATATTAGAATCTAGAACTTTACTTTAACTTCTTAAAATAATTGTAGCAGTTCAAAATATTAATATTAATAATTAGAATTAAAAAAAGTCATAAATTTTTCGTAAAATTCGGATTTTATTGTTATTTTTGTGGGGATAGCAAGTCACAATAAAATCTATTAACAATATGAAATTTCATATGTAGGTAATACATGCTAATAAGATGAAAACAGTATTATACCAGAACAGTTATATATATATATATATATATGGCAGAATTTATATATATCCTCGTGAATCTAAAATTGTTTATTGGCAGTAAAACTTATGATATTAGAATATTACTTATCCTGCGTTTATTTTTATATAAAATTAATAAAAATTCCACTCTGTATATTAAAATTTGAATTTATCAGATAAATATCAAAAAGTAAATAAGTTCTATAATAGACTTAATTTATATATTATAATATATTTATCGTAAATATCTTCAAACAATCATTCACAGCGGGATTGAAATGAGTGGTTATCATAATTAACAAAATAAATGTAAACAAAGTTACATAAATACATTAATTTGACAAAGAAATTACAATTCCCTATCCACACATGATGTTTTAATTTATTTTGTGAATTTTAAAATTTAGAAGAAAATAAAGGAAAAAATGGGAAAATATATATTAATCAATTAAATATGCAATGCATATTCATTTTGGAAAAAACGTATGTTTTTAATTTCCAAAGAAGAATATTTATAAATATTATTAGCATCAAGAATTTGATAATTTCCATTAAAAAAGGCACTGTAGCTTGAAATCATTCGAAAGTATACGAGAAGAAAAAAAAATCGCTTCTAAAAAATTAAATAAATTAGACTACGACGCATTGTCAAAAAGGTTTGATTCATTATGAAATGAAAACGGAATACCTGAAGCAAAATTGGTTTGTACGTGTCAAATTCAGTTATGCGTTAGTAGAAAATGATGAATAAGAAATGAGGAAGTAAATAAATTTTATTATTATTTACACACAAAGTTATTTTCTGCAAAAAAAAATGGAAAAACAAGTAGTATAAAAGTAATAAAAAAGTTATTCTTCATATAATCAGCGATTGCTCTCTTCTGGACTATTTTTTTCTGAAGTAATTAGTCATGTTATATCTCGTTCGATTTAATCTGGCAGTTCGAAAATTCAATCTTAAGATTAACATAAATTTCAGTCTTCAATTTTGGTTTATTTTTCATTCAATAAGCTGAAAATATATTTTAAAAACTTCTTTGTCATTTTTCTTACAGCTAATCTATATATAATCAATTCAAAACAAAAACAAACTGAAGAACATTTTAAATTTCTTAAATATATTCCTACTATTAATTCACTTCTAATTGTTTAAAAATAATTCTTAATTGCCCACTTTTAACTCTGCCATTACCTCGATTGAATTTAATCCTTTAAAAACCGATACTTTACAAACAAAAAAATGTTTTCAAAAAGACTTACCGTATTCCAATAATCCATATTCGAAGAAACACGCGGGAAAGCTGAGAAGAATCTCGGTTAATTATTTGTCCGGAAATTTAAAACTTTTCCAATGCAAACACTTCTATTTCCTTTCACTCTTTTAATCAATTTACTTTTCTCTTCTTTATCTAATTCAATAAAGAAAAAAAAACAGTTTGTGTTCGAGTGAAAAGCACTCAAATAACGTCTTTTCGAATTTACTTTCCCCAAAGCGATCAAGAAAGCGATGAGAGTGATCATAGAATGCTTCGGATCATATTTTTTTTACTTCCCCTTCCTAAAAATCTTTCGTCGATGTCACGTGGTCTCATTACGTCACGTGGACTATCTGATGTCATGTGACTGTCGTTTTTATTGAAAGGGGGTGAGGATCTCCATGGAAACCACCACTTGCAGGAATTGAGTCCAGGGCTTCATTACACAATAGGCTGTCATTTCTAATAAACGCTTGAGAAATCGTTCCTGATAGAATTTAAACGAGATGCTTTCTTTTTTTTTGGCGAGAATTTTTTGCTTTATATCGAAGGAATCACCATTATTTATTCTTAGGAATATTATGAAGTCAGAGGAATCAGACAACTCTTTATGAAAGGAACGATTTATTTGGTTGCTGAAGTACTTTTTATGTTGCTGACAAAGTGAATGTGGCTGTTGTACAGAGTAAAGGGATGACTTTGAATGAAATGATTGCATATCAGATTAAATTTACTTTAACTAATTTGTCACGTTAAGTATTTTTGAATTATTGAATACATTATTTTTTAATATTTGATTGATTGTATTATTTCATATTACCGAATAAAAAGCTTTTGCAAAGTGTAAAATAACTTGTTCTTAGAAAGAGTTTTTTTTCTTTTACACATTTATTTGGTGTTAGAAAACATGTCAATCAATTTTAAATCCAACGTTGTTGGTGTGTTTTATTACTGGTTTACATACGAAAGAGTGAGATAGATGAATAGAAACATAACACAATCACAGAAGAAAACAGATTTTATTACGAAACGATGATCCCAGAAAGAACAGAAGAGGTAGCTGCTTTCCTTTCGAGATGGGAATCCATTTCAGGCGAAAGTCCGATTTCATTTCCCGAAGATACATCCATGCCTTACTCGGGATTCGAACCGGAACCTGAACCCTCTCGATTACAAGCCGAGCGTCATAATCACCATACTGGGTGAGGCGGCATATTCAACGTTAATGGGGATTTATTCTTTATGAGTCTAGATTTATATGAACAGTTTGGTAGTGGATTGTTGTTGTTGTTGTTGTTTCTAATGCCCCCTGTCTGACATAGTCAGATCGAGGCCCACGAAATTCAACGTGACAAAGGGCTAGAAGTATGCCTGTCGTTGGCCTTGGCCTTGAGCACAATACAGGTGACAGTACGAATTAGCTCGGCGACATTCCCCCAAGGGACGACAGATGGAGACACCACCTATCTTCACCTCCACAATTTAGGCATAGTACTGAAGGGAAGGGAAATATTCTCCAGTCCTCTGCACTCGTGATTCCACCCACAAGACTTTCCAACCCCCTGATTTAACGAGCACGTACTCCGTGTGTACTCGGAGAGTATTTGGTGGCATCGGCATCGATCACGGGCCTTCCGGTCTGGAGTCAGATTTCTAACCACTAGGCTACACACGGCCTTATACACATCCCAGTGGAGTACACATCCTTACTCCTATCGCAGCCGTGTACATTAAGATCAAAAATCCAAATTTTTATTCAGCTCTTAGATCGAAGCTTATTGCTATGCAGTTCGCATGTGAAACCGATGTTCAGTTTCAAGATGTTTGTATTCTGACCAACAGCCGTGCTTCTGTACAGCATCTCTCCAACTGGACATCCACAGGGGACTTGCCTAACTGTGACATCCTTAATCTTTTGATCGGATTGCTTCTTGTCATCGTGTTCATTTTCAGTGAGTCCCATCCCAAGTGGGAATTAGATGGTAACGAAAAGCCGATTTCTTGACCAGGACTGCGGCTGAGGAGGGGGTGAGCCCTACTTGTGGCTCTCTTACATACATCGAATTATCCTCCCTTAAGAAGATTGAACTCAATCAACTTCAAAGAACTCCTCTTTGGGACTTCGGAAGAAATCCAAGAGGTTCATTCAGGCTTATGCCTAGGAAGTACCAGACTGTCCTTCTCGCGCTTTGTGAGAGGTCATATATAAAAGCATTCACTTTTCGACAGGATCAAAAGATATTCCCGGAATGCCATTGGTGTGATGCCGAGCTGATCTCTCCTGCCCCCAACTTGATTTGTTAGATTTTAAAAGGGAAGAGGTCCTTCTGGACCCTCTTCTGTTTTTAGAATTCCTAAAGTTTTTTGGATTCATGGAGAGCGTCTAGCATTGCTAGGCAATCTGGGATTAGAAACAACAACTGCAGATTTATACTGAATGGACTAAATTCATATGACGTCATTATTCACATGATAACTGAGCCACGTGTTTTCGGTCAATTAGTTCATAAATTAATGTGACGTCATAATTATGTCATAAATATAATCATGCGTTTCCAGCCAATTAGTTCATGTACTTCACTGTTGCCAACTTTTGCATTTTGCAGAAACTTTCTTTTAGAAAGTACATATTTGTCAATGATATAATAACGCACATATAGTTAAACAAAATGCACTTAATTTAAAAGTATTCGTATAATGTATTTTTTTTTTAATTTTGAAAACTGAAGAATTTTAACACTTGAACTCTTCACCCAACCATATCAAATTGTAAATGTTATCTAAACTCTTTACAAGCTGAACAACTAGTATGTCAATTTTTAATCAATGGGAAGCATGTGATTGCCGTTATCATGTGACCATCATGAATTTAGTCCATTCTTCGCAATATACTTAAGGGCAGTGTTCCCCAACCTTTTTACCGCCGCGGACCGGACAACGTTTGTTAATTCTACCTCAGCCTGATGAGGGGAAGACATTGATTGTTTGTATTTCAGACTGTTTTGATTTAATAATTTTAATTTAATTGTATTTTATCTTGACTTCAGAATAAATATAGCTACACCAAAATATGAGTATAAAGTGATTTTCATAAAAAGTAGCCCAAACCCAAGAAAAATATACCACAGTGAATAAAAGGGAAATAATTTAATGTTTCTTGTGTGGAACCGGTAGTATTTGATCCACTGACCGCTACCTGTTTATGGACTGGGGGTTGGAGACCACTGCTTTGAGGGACACAATACGATTCAATTGACAAAAATCGGTCAAAAAATTCATATAAAATTTTTTTAACCTAAATGATATTTTTATATAATTTTCTATTATCTCACAAAACTTTGAAAGCTTAAAGTTAAAAAAATTCAGAGTTATGATAACTGTTATGTTTGTTTTTATCTACATTCAAATGGCAAATAAAAACTTTAAAACGGATTTATCTCAGAAAGAAAAATAACTTATTCATTTAAAATGCTAAGGCTTTTTTTTCTATTGTACCAAATGCTTTGAAATTATTTTTGCTTATTACTATTAGTGCATGTAACAAAAGTTGGTATGCATTTTTAAATCAAAGCATTACTTATTTTTTTAAAAAATAGTTAACCTTAGAATTTACACATTTTTCAAAAAATTTTCCATAAGCATTCAGAAACAAAATGGTTTGCAGGTATGAATCATACTAGAAAAAAAACCCATACTAACTTTTGTTATGCACATAGGTATTTTTGTTAATGAAACTTCATGGTTGTACATCAGTTATTATAAGAGGAATAGCATTTTTTTTTAAAATCCACTTATAAACATTAAAACTTCTTTGTAAAAAATTAAATGATTAGTCTTTTTTGTAGTATTTTGAGCCCACACAAAAACTGTTTTAGGTAATCCATACACATTGGTTATGAGCAAAATCGTAAATCACTAATTATATTTTACATATCTTTACAGGAATTTATTAAAGTACCAAATATATATAGTAATTATCTTAAACCACTTAAATTAATCATAAAGCTTATAATGGCCTCCCTGCCTGGGGAAGCCATCTCTTCATCTACTCGACCTAAATCTGTAGGGGATAAAGATTGATGACCCAATCTAGTTATGAGAAAAATCCGATTTATTATTACCAAATATAATAATCAAAGACAATTCAACCATAGAGAGAAAATCTAGAGTGATATAACGTAGCTCAAAATCTTATGTGAACAAGCGCATGAAATCATAATCACTTAACTTAACTCAAAGTTATCCTAAGAATCCTAACTTCCTTAATTTATTTCAATGACTAAAGCCCGTCCTATAATCACGCGTTTAAATTCCGATCCTTACCGTAACAGCACTGCTTTCAGCAACTCAGCTTCCTTTCATCCTTCTTCTCCGATTACTAAACATCCACTATATGTATACTAGTTAATATGCATATCAAGGTTTCTTCTTGAGAGGGATGGCTGTGAAATAACTCAATTGTTTTGCCCCAAAGATTCTCCAAGGGGATTAATAGAAATTTCCGTAAAGCCCCGTCAAAAGCTATATGATTCTTCAAGTGAAAACGTTGCTCATAAGTGAAACACGAGATGCAGATGAACGACAGGAATTGAATTTGAGGTATCCTTGTTCAAGCATTGGTTTAAGTCCCTCATTTGTGGAAACTTCAATAAGATGGCTCCTGTATTAGTATGGATTCATCTGTATTTGGGATCTGAATTAGGCCACGTGCGAAAGGGTTCAACACCCATTCGGGAATATCCAAGTGAATTATTATTTATTTATATGTCCATAAAAATAAAAATGGTTCAAATCTTTTTTTTTATTTCATATTAAACCTTGAGCGAACCCTTGACATTGTTCAGGGACCCCCAAATCAATTTTAATTTTCTACGGACCCCTAAATAATATCGGGAACCCTTAGAGCTCCGTACAGACCATTTTGGGCAACACTGGTCTAAAACAAGAGTTAATCGAATTGAAACGCTTAAATATAGCTGTTGTCACATATAAAAGAATTAAGCTTACATATGTACATAGTAATCACACTCTTTTAACCCGTCGTCGGCATAATTGGCTGTTGAGAAGGGATTCCCCCATTTAACGAAATGTGCTTGTATCTGACCTCCATTATCCTTTACTTTTTTTCTTGTTATATGATGTACTTAATTCAGCGTTTCTCAAAGTGTGGGGCGCCGCCCCCAGGGAGCCGTGTTAACCCTACGAGGGGGGCGCGAGCACATTGGGTTGTCAAAAAGAAAAGAATATTTTTAAAAAATGTTAATTGAACGAAATAAACAAATGTAATATATTCTGATATAATAAAAAATAAAATATATTTTTACACTGATATAATACACTTATAAATATATCAGTACTGCGCAATGTATCTTATTATTAATTTAAGAACTAAGTTAAGGTATCCGACTACGTTCGGAACCGTGATTTTGCAAAAGCGATAAATGGATAATATTTATGACATTTAGTGACAGATTAGAAAATGAATATAAAATTGTTTTAAGAATAGTATTACAATAAAAAATTATTTAACTACAATATTTTGACCAAAAATGAACATAGAATGACCCATTTTCAAAATATTCTCCTTTTGTGAAAAATCCTTCTATTATTAATAATATTTTGCCTGTATATAGCTCAGACCTCTGTACAGAGGCTCAACTAGAATTTTTGAAATATATAGCTCAGAACTGGGTTTACCCATGTTTTACGACAACAGAGGAGAGAAATTTTAAGAAAAAAAAACGCTGCTAATTATTCCAATGGGTTGTAACTCTGAAAATAATGTGAGTTTTTCAAAATTCGCGTGTAGTTGAGCCTCTGTACAGAGGTCTGAGCTATATACAGCAAAATATTATTATAATAGAA
Organism: Trichonephila inaurata madagascariensis; assembly: GCA_019973955.1. Classification (NCBI taxonomy): domain Eukaryota; kingdom Metazoa; phylum Arthropoda; class Arachnida; order Araneae; family Nephilidae; genus Trichonephila; species Trichonephila inaurata. The sequence goes on along the minus strand of BMAV01023075.1, from coordinate 65,714 downwards.
GCATTTTGCACAAAAGGAGAACATTTTGAAAAAAGGTTATTCTAAGTTAATTTTTTTGTTGAAATATTGTATTTAAATAATTTGTTTTGTCAAAATGTCCTTAAAACAATTTTATACATGTATTCTAATCTAAGTGACACTAAATATCACGAAAATCATCCATTTATGCGCTTTTTTTAAATCACGGTTCCGAACGTAGTCGGATACCTTAAGAATACTAAGTTAAGAACAAGTTTAATAATTACCAGTGAGCTCCATGGGCTTGTCATATGCAAAATTAGATACAAAAATCAACTCTTATCTTGATAATTTGTATATGGTTTATAATTAATCCCTTAAATGCCGATTAAAAATTACGTGATTAGCTCCCTCCCCAATGCCATCGTTTTTTAAGACGTAGGAGAGCGTATGTGATGTATTGGGGGTGGGGAGAGAAAAGGAATAAATAAGCCACAATCCTCTAAAATTAGTAAATCTGTCGCAAACACTGTCAAGGTCCTTTTATTGCATTCTGAAGCCTTCGGAATAATTTTATGGATAGCAGTGCACAGAAAAGATCTTACTTCGGAAATACATATATATGCGTCCGGGGCAATTAATGCACTGGCTGAGCGCGAGACGTTTATATACGCCGGTGGAACTTAAGAGATTAAAATCATATTGTAGCTTCAGCGTCAAGGTATAGTATTACTGAATTCAATACATTGTTATTGCATGGAAGAGTGGGGAGCGTGATTAAAATTATGATTGAATATTGGGTCGCAAATTTTGAAAGTTTGAGAAGCATTGACTTAATTGAACACTAACATATCATTGAGTGATTATCTTACTGATTTAAGTAAGCATATTTTATGCCGTTATTTTTTCTCAGGTATTGCAATATTGTGTGTAAATGTGCATTTAATTTATTTTTCATTTTCTCATTTGAATTAATTACTCAGTAATAATTAATAACTTACAGAAACCTGGAAACAAGTTAAATGGTTTTTCCCCCTCTTAAATAAACTATTTTAAAACTCTCAAGTTAATCACAGTGGCTGAATGGTCATAGTGGAGAACACACGCATACAGGAATTTTTCAAGGAGAGTGTCCAGGATCTAAAGTCCATCATTCTTGTATCATGCTCCTTTTGATTTTGTCGATTTTCGTGATCAAAAAACAGAAAAAAAAACTAATTATTGAATAAATAATTACCATTAATTAATAAAATTAATCATTAATAACAAATGCTTAATTAAATTTTACGTACTATATACTTATAATCATAATCAATCAGAAAAAAAATCAACGGCTTCGGAAGGGGGGTCCGTACCCCTAGGGCACCCCCCTTGTGTGCGCCACTGCATGGCTGGCATTGTTGAGTCTTAGGTTCGAGTCCTAGGGCCACTGAAGATCCGTGACCACAAAAGCTGATGGTCAAGGCCGTGAACTCGTGACCAACTTTGGGGAGTTGCCGGCTCCTAACCTAGTGCCATCGAGAACCCTCCGTGTAAAGGGGTTGATGCTTGTTAAACTGTGTCCAGACTTTAAGTTCTCCATTGTTGTAATGTAGAAGTTTGGAGAGGGAAGCTCAAATGTCGTCCTCGTCACTTGACCGAGGTTCAAAATTAGGAGGTCTGTGTTGCTTTACAGTGTGACGTAAGTCAAGAATTAAATCAAATTAAGCCACTGAAAGAGGAAGAAATTTGCCGCCCTCTGGGGAAGCACTGAATGAAGTAATTATATGTGTGTCATCAAAAGCACTGCATTGATTGTGTAGGTGAGGCTTAGTCTCGAAGAAAATTAGTTGTTTAAATTTTACAGTTATTTAACACAATATTATACATATTAAATTTCACATTAATTTTTCCTTAAAATTTCTTACAAAAACAATGATTTGACAACGACATTCTGCAGAAAAAAATTGAATTATAGAATCAATTTTTAATAAATATATGCAAAAAAAACAATTTTAACAAAACACTAAAAAATATTTTTTGGGGAAAGTTCCAACAGCAACCACTATTGTTTTAAAAAGACAGAAATGAAGTCAGGAAAAATTTTGCCTTTTTGTAAAAAATACATACATCCAATCCAGTACACTACCATTTTACCCAATGGCTGAGTAGTTTCCACGCTTGAGGTCCGGGGTTCAAATCCTGGGTTGGGAAAAGCTAACTCAGCCTTTCATCCCTGGTGAGTCAATAAATGAGTACCAAGTTTGCTTGCGAACTAAACACTGGTGGTCCACCTGACCGAAACATCTATTCATGCACCTCAGCGCCCAAGGTCATGAAAACTGAGTTGGGTACAGTAGGCCTTGGCCCTCATGGGTTGTTGCACCACTGAGTTTAGTTTACATACATTCATAAGAAATTTGTCGTCATCAAATTATTATAAAATAACTCTTTTCAATAACACAATACTTTAGGAAACAGAAATGGTACGATTGATTGCGTGCTTTATCAGCGTTGCCTGTAAATGAATTCAATAGTTATCAACGCATCAGATAATTCAAATACTTCAATTAACAACACTTTAGTTCCAAAAAAGAATTTAAAATCTTCAGATAAACTCTAAATGATTTATAGAAATCCTTTTAAGTGAAGCATGATAAGCGGAAGAGTTTTAGAAAAGATTTTTCTCTCGCGCCTTATATTGTTCGATAAGTTTTCACAATGTAAGGGACGTAATAAATTTTCAAAACTACTTGTCAAAAGACTAAATTAATTATAAGTCTCACAATAAATACATAATGTATTGTGTGATCGAATGGCAATGCTTACTTGAATTAAATTAACTGAAGTTGTCTTACAACTATATTCGTATCTCTTATCGTAATTCAATTATTTCAGTATTTCTAGCATTGCTAATTATTATAGATATGTGCATACACACACAACACAAAGAGGAGAATTGAAAGATGAGAAGGGAAACGTTATATTCTCTTTTAATTACGAAGAATTCATTTATTTCATTTAATTAGTAAATAATCAGTACTAATTAAATGCAACGAAAGAACAATAAAACTTATTTTGAATATCCATTCATTGTCCATGTGAAATAAGATAATAATTAGATCAATACCATTGCGAAAGAATAAATGTTATGAAATAATGCAATACAAAAAGGTTATCGAAATTTAATTTTTATACCTACATTGTTGGAAAATTATTTGTGTTATAAATTTCAACAATAAACCAAAATTTATTTTATTTAAGATACGTTTTGAATATTTTTAGGCTTGATATTGTTATAAATTATCAGTATTAAAAATTCATATTGATAAATCATATTTACGTGAAGTCCTGTAAGGCTCAGGAGCAGTAAATATTAAGGTATCCGACTACGTTCGGAACCGTGATTTTGCAAAAGCGTATAAATGGATAATACTTATGATATTTAGTGTCACTTAGATTAGAAAATGAATATAAAATTGTTTTAAGAATAGTATTACATAAAAATTATTTAACGTTTTAATATTTTGACAAAAATGAACATAGAAGGACCATTTTCAAAATATTCTCCTTTTGTGAAAAATGCTTCTATTATAATAATATTTTGCCTGCATATAGATCGGACCTTTGTACAGAGGCTCAAGTAGAATTTTTGAAACATAAAACTTAGAAGTGGGTTTATCCATGTTTTACGACAACAGAGAGAAGAAATTTTAAGAAAAAAACGCCGATAATTATTTCAATGGGTTGTAACTCTGAAAATAATGGGAATTTTTCAAAACTCATAGTTAAGCCTCTGTACAGAGATCTGTGCTATATACAGGCAAAATATTATTATAATAGAAGCATTTTTCATAAAAGGAGAACATTTTGAAAAAAGGTTATTCTAAGTTAATTTTTTGCCGAAATATTGTATTTAAATAACTTTTTTTGTCAAAATGTCCTTAAAACAATTTTATGCATGTATTCTAATCTAAGTGACACTGAATATCATAAGTATTATCCATTTATACGCTTTTGAAAATCACGGTTCCGAACGTAGTCGGGTACCTTAAAACGCCCTCAAGAGAAAATTAACGTGAATTATCTCTGTATATATAATCTTTTTTGAGAATTATTTTAATTTCTATGCAATGTATATACTTTTTTAAGAAATTAGTTTCCATTAGTTGATGGCTGGGTGGCGTGGTTGGTTTGTCGCTGGCCTTCTGTACCTGAGGTTCCAATTTCGACCCCGGTCCAAGTCGGTGGATTTTTATGAGGCAGGAAAGCGTCAGTGGCTAAGTCGCATAATTATACGGCATGTAAAAGATGCCTAGAGTATCTGTTTCGCTTGGGTGCTCTCGACAAAATTAAATCCTAGTACAGATTTGCATCGTCAGAGCTCAGGTGCCCTGAAACTGAGCGTCAAAATTACGTGCGGGGATTGGTATCCGCCATAGGGTGCCGCACAAAAGAGATACCAACTTCCGGAGAATGTACTAGCTCTTCAATGGTAAAACATCAATCCGCAGCTCATTAGAAATAATTAAAAAAAGTTTCCATTGTTATAGAAGTAAATAATAATTTAAATAAGATAAAAAGGAATTTTAAGAGAAATATGCTTATTCTCTTAAATAAAAATAGCTCTGAATATTTCCGGAAATTTAAAATTTGGGACAGAGTCTTAATGAGGAAAGTAAATTATTTTGATTTACATACTTATGCAGTGATCTTCTTCAAGTTTCATTAACTTTACCTTAAAACACGGTTCTCAACTGTGAGGAGTGCCCCTTTGGGGGCGTGACAACTCTACGAGAGGGGCGCGAACATATTGAATAGTCGAAAACAAAAGCTTTTAAAAAAAATTATTAGTTTACGGAAAAGAGTAAACAAACAAAATATATTCCGATATAGTGAAAAATAAAATACACATTTACATTGATATATTACAATTTGTAAATATATCAGTGCTAACAATGTATTTTCAATAATTAATTTAACAATTAACAAGTTTAAGAACAAGTTTAATAATTACCAGTGAGACCCAATGGATTGTCATATATAAAATAATAAACAAAAATTAACTATTATCTTCATAATTTTTTGTACGGTTTATAATTAATCCTCTTATTTAAAACTGCCGATTAAAAGTTAAGTGATTATCTTCCCCATACCTACTGTTTTCCATGTAGGCGCGCGTATGTGATGCATTGGGGAGGGGGAGGAATAAAAAGAAGCAAATAATCTGAAAAAGTAAATCCTTCGCAAACAATGTCAATGTGCTTTTATTGCATTCCAAAGCATTCGGAATAATTTTATGGATAGCAGTGTACAGAAAAGATCTACTTCAAAAATACGTATTTATACGTCCGGAACAATTAACGTTTTGGCTGAGAGAGACGTTTATATAACCAGCACTTAAGAGGTTAAAGTTGTATCGTAGTTTTGGAGTAAAAGTATAGTATTATTGAATTTAATGCATTGTTATCGTATGAAGGGGGGACGATAAAAATTATGGTTGAATATTGGGTCGCGAATATTGAAACTTTGAGAAGCACTGCCTTAAAAAGCTTCTTTTAAGTTCTATACTGTTTGATGAGAAATATATGTTATCAAGAGTGTTGGATAGTGATCTTTAGCTGCACCAATCCATTTAATTCTCTTCCATTTATCAAGCGTTTCTGTTAATGTAAAGTATCTGGCAACATATTTGTTTTGTTTTGATTATTCGCAATGTGTTTTATTCGAATCGATTCATGGAATAAACTGAGGTATGTTCAAGCTTTGTTCTCGTAGAATTCTTAATGCTACAATTCTTATTCTGTCGAAATTCTATCCGTAATGATTTATTCAAAATTATTCAATCCTGTTCTTAGATTCGTTTGATCAACATTTTTTAATTTTACAATCCGCTAATTCTGTTTCAATTCGAATCTGTATCTCACAAGCAGGATTGCTTAATTAAGTTTTATTTTACAGGAACTTTGAGTAATATAGAAATTTTATTAGAAAATGTTTACTAACTTTCATCATTCATCTAAAATTTATTCTATTTTTCCTTTTCACATTTTATTGCATCCATAGAAGAGCTAGTGGAAAATTAATTCTAATAGAAAATGTTGAATCGAAATAATAATAAAAAATTTAAGACACATTTGTCCATTAGTTTTTCTTTTGTTTCCTTCCTTCTAGCGTCCCTTGATTTCTTTAAAACTTAGCATTATTGGAAGAAAATCAAAGACCAACTATTGGAAAAGTAATTTGTGTATTCAAAATACAAACCAACTAATATAATTGAATTAATTATTTACTATATTGACAGTTAAGTAAATCTCTTTATTCCGTCTTTCAAAGAAATTCAAAAAGTACATTTTTCAACTTCCTCAAAACGTTTCTTATTCTTTGGGGCATGATTAACAATATTTCTTAATTTAATAATTCAGTGCTTCTCAAATTTTCAATATTTGCGAACCAACATTTAATCATAATTTTCGTCGCACCCCCCACCATACAAATAAAAATGCACTGTATGCAATAATACAATACTTTGATAAAGCTACAATACGACTTTAACCTCTTAAGTGCCACCAGCGTATATATACGTCTGATTCCACCGGCGAGCTAAATGCCTTGGACGTATATATGAGTCTTTCCACAAAGTACGATCTTTTCTGTGCGCTACTATCCATAAAATTATTCCGAAGCTTTTCGAATGCAATAAAAGGACCTCGACAGTGTTTGCGAAGCATTTACTTATATCACAGGATTTTCTTATATATATATGTCAGGTTTGAAAAGTGTAGCTTCAAAATTAAGTAAGTAATAAATAAAAATAGAGTGAACTCTTTACCATCGCGTAAGGATTTGTGGGTAAATAAGCCTATTTAAAGGTGGAGCGAGCACTGACGAAGAAGAACGCATACTCGAAAAGGCTTAGCTGGTGACTCCTTGCCGAATTGGTTGTTATTGTTCTACTCGTTTGCGCACCAAAGGGCCACCATGGTGGATTTTATATGATTGAAGCAAAATAAAAACGTTATTATAGAGATGATGCCCTCCTCATTTTACCAGCAGGCCTGTCATATATATATATATATATATATATGTTCCTTTTCTTCCATTCCCCAATACATCACATATGCGCGCCTACGTGCAAAACGGAGGCCTTGGGAAGTGAATCGTGTAACTTTTAATCGGCAGTTAAGGGTTTATTTATAAACCGTACAAAAAAATTATCAAGAGAGAGAGAGAGATAAGTGTTATATATAATTTTAGTATATTTATATATGACAAGCCCATCACAGGCAATTATTAAATTTTTTCTTTACTTAGTATTGTTAAGTTAATTATAAAATACATAGTGCAGTACTGATACATTTATAAGTGTATTATATCAGTGTAAATGTTAATTTTATTTTTTATGCCAGAATATATTTTGTTTGTTTGCGTTCAGTAAATTAATAAATTTTTAAATAATCTTTTGTTTTTGACTTCTCAATATGCTCTCACCCCCCTCGAAGAGTTATCATGTACCACAATTTGAGAAACGCTGGAATATAATCCATCTGAATTTAATTTTTATACTTTATGTAGCACACGTAAAGTATTTCACATCCTTAATAAATGATAGTAACCTTTTGTGTGTGAAGTCTGTTTTTTCTAAAAATATGACTCTTAATTTTTTTAATCATATGTGGGCGAAAAGAAATTATGAAAAATTGAATAAGCATTTCGCCCTTACACGTAGACCTTACACAAGTTTTAAAGTATTTTAGAATTTTTTTTCAATAAAATTAGAGATATTTCACAGTTTAGATATTAATTAATGTACTTTATATTAGCTTGATTTTGAATGCCAGAATAAATTATTAATCATTAAGTTATTTTTAAGCTAATTATTACATTTCTATTAAATTAATGATTAATGAAGGATCTATTGATTATCTTTATATAGAGATAGGAGAAAAGTGACATACATATATATTCACCTACTCATGACAATATCTCTGGAACTTTTGGACTTACAAACTTTCAACTTGATAAGCATGAGCTTGAAGAGCAGAGTTCCGCTAAGAATAGGTTTTGTGGAAATCAATTCTAAAGAGGGTTTCAGGAGGCTATGGGGCGTTTCAGGGGGGAATTTCCCTGTTTTAAAAATTTCTGGCTAAACTACAGACTTGAAATTTGATAAACATGTTTCTTTCTATAAGTAGAGATAAGCTAAAGACGTTTTGAATTAATTGACTCCCAAGAAGGTTACAAAGGGGTTTGCGGAACGTTTAAATAAAAAAAAAATTTCCCTTTTTGAACTAGTAGATCTACAGACTTGAAGTTTGATTAACATGTTTCTTTTGTTTTGTTGGAATACATTAAGAACGGGTTTGTAGAAATCGACTCCCAAAGAGGGTTGTGGAGTGGAAAAAGAGATTCTTTAAATGGAAAAAAAATTCTCGGTTTTGGACTATTTAACCCTTTATTTACCGACGGTATAAGTACCACTCACTTTAAAATTACATAGAATAACCATTTTTACGAACATTTTGACGATATTTAGCAAGAATATTCCTTGAAATCCACTCTTCCAAGATATATGGCAGCACAGGTTCTATGATGTGTATTTTAGAGGGGAAAGTGAATAGTTTTAGAGCAGAAATTGCGTTTTCAGCGGATTGCGAAGATTATCATTTTTGTCCCGAAAAAATACTTAATGTCAAAATTTAACTGTCTTATTTTTTTATATGTTTATGAAGATCTTAGAAAACGATTTGACTAATTATTTTAAGTGAACAGTGAATAAAATTAATTTTATAGTTGAATATCTTTCATTAATTAGTCAGCTCTAACGGATTAAATTTCCCAAAGTGGAGTATTTTGCTTATATATATCCCTTAATTTTCAATGTAATAATTCAAAAAAAATATTGTATGAAAAAAACTGCAGTAAATCATAATGCGGTAGATAAAGGGTTAACTACAGACTTGAAATTTAATAAGCATGTTTCTTTTTTTTTTGGAGTAGGGATACGCTAAGAACAGGTTTGTTGAATAACTCCCCCGTGGGGGATGTTTTTAAAAGATAAAAAAAAATTTTATTTTAGAAATTAAAAGGGCCCTTTTTAAAAAATGGCGAAGACTGTTAAAGTGATATTTTCAATACTTAATGCGAAAACTCAGGTAATAATTACACTTAATAATTAAGGATAGCTATATAATTAGACTCAATAATTAATAATAACTAAATAGTTAGACTTAGTAATTATAAAATAACTATATAATTATATTTAAAAAAAATTTAAAAACATTAATTTAAAAAACATTCCAATATACACATACAATGTCATAAAATTTCCCGGGGAAATTTAAAAAGAAAACGGCCAGTATAACATAATTATAATCATCATATGAATATTAAATAACAATTGTTTTACTATTTTTACCATTAAAAATCATTAAAATTGAAACGTTACCATTCATTTTCATCTTTTGTTTACTCAAAATCTGCTTTTTTAAGTTCAGAACACAACGGAAAAACCTTTAAAAAGTCACTAACTCCACATTGGAACTCAAATGTATGTCACCAGTCAACAATCGACAGTAGCAAAAGTTAGTGTCGAGTTCCTTGAAGGGAAAGATAATTTAGATCCTCCCTCTAAACCCTGCGTCTGTAAGAGAATAACTTTCTGGCGCCGAAGTGGGATTCGGGAAAAATTTGGGTAAAGCCCTTTCAGTGTCTACCCGGGAAAAAATTTTTTTAACTAACCGGTTTTTCCGAAAATTTTGGGAATTGTTTGGGTCGATTTTTAATACTCAATAAATTCCTTTCATTTAATAACCTTGTCGAAGAATTCTCTGAGAGTAAGGAATAAGACGAAAGGGTATTGTATAATTTCGTTTTATATCTGTAGAAAGGAATTGGATGGATCTGGGAAAGTAAATAGGAATATGTAAATTGAGAAATGCAAATCATTTGCTTATCAATTAAGAAAAAAAATAATTACCAACCAAATACGTTGAAGGTGTTGAAACAAAATAGCGACTTGTGGCAAGCAGTTGGACGCCAAACATCTTTGGTTAAAAATTTAAATTGGCATTTAAATATTACAATGACAAACATTAAAGGTTTGTGACGTCTCTCGCGTCTTTTTTTTGATTAACATGACCCCTTTATGTTCTTTGACGGCCACGATTAATGGAAAACCTTTTTAAAACCCAATACCAAGAAGATAAACGAATGAAAAATGAGATATCCCTATAAAAAAAATTTTAGCGTGGCAAACCTAGATATGGTGCCAGAAATTAGCGTAGCGGGCCCTCAGGGGTTGTAGGGGTGGAATCATTCGGGATCAATAGGGGACAAAGCTTAGGGGGAAATTTTTGGGGACCAAGAATGCAAATCAAGAATTAGCTGTGCTTTTGTTTTTATAAAAAAGTTATAGATTATATTTTTCTAGGTAAAGGGACCAGAACGGGAAAAGGTAATATTAGATATAAGTAATTGGGATAACAGAATTATTTAGGGATAATTGAGATAGGGGGATCGAATTGCGTGATCTGATTTTAAATACGTGATTTAATTTCCCCCCCCAATTAATAATTGTCAAATTAGAATTTAAGTATTATGTTCCCTTTTTTAAAAAGTTGTATTAAGAATTATGTCTCTTCATTTTGAAAACCCCCCTCTAGCTTACGGAACCGGCAAGACAGGGCAATAAAGGATGGTTTGTCCCCAATGGCCCCCTCGAACGTATTTAATTTGGGTTAGGTAATGTAGGTGGAAATAAAATTCTACCTGAAATGAAACCGGGTCGGAGAATGTTGCAGAGTTTATCGAGTGCATGGGTTTAACAATATACAGTTTTTTTGGAAATCCCGAATCTGGTCAGGTGTTTTTCCCTTAAAAAGTCATCCGGGAAAGGGGCCCGTTGGTTTTCGATTTTTGGGTCTTTTTGGGAGTAAAAAAATAAAAAGGGGTTTTTGGGCAGCTCAAAGCTGAATTAGGGGAAGGTTTTTTCCCAAAAAAAAAAGAACTACAGTCGGAGTTTTATGCATAAAGCAGGGAAGAAATCGGGGAGGCGACTGATTTTGTAAAAGTTTACAAAAAAATAGAGAGAAGTTTGGGGAATTAGGAATGCCCCCGGGCAGATTTTAGTGGATCATATTTTAGTTCGACCCCCAAACCCCGGGTACAGGACGTGGAAGTTAGAAACCAATTAAAAATACGATACAATTTTTTAGAAGTCCCAAAAATTTCGAAGAGAGATACCTTGAAAATTTAAAAAGGGGGTTTTGGGGGGAAACCCTTTTAATGGGGAAAGAGAGGTCAAAATCCCATAGATGCCAAATTTTTGAACCCAATGGTAGAAACTGAGGAATTGGGAAAATAAGGAGTAGACCAAATAACAGAAATGATTTTTAGGGAGAATAGCCGTAAAAAATAATGGGAGGGTTCGAGGGGAATAGTTTTTAATAATAAGGGATAAAAGATTCAACAGGGGTTACCATTTCGAAATGAGCGAAATGATAATTTTAATAGAGGGACCAAAAATAAGGGTTCGAGGGGATAATTTAAACCGAGGGATGGGGACGAAAAGGGGGACGATTAAATATTGTAAAGGTTAATGACCCCTTCGGGGTTTTTAAAAGAGAGACAATTGGGATTTTCTCCAATATGTATAGCACCCGTAGAATTTCCCCCAGGGCCTATTTTATTAAATAACACTTTTTTGAAAGCGCTATGGGACACCGGAGCAGAAAAATTTTTTATATCAAAGAAGTATAAAAGAAAATTTTTTTTCAAAAAACAAAAAAAAAAAAACCCGGGAGCCCAGGTAAAAACAGCACAGGGTGCGAAATCCCAAAAAACGGGGGGGATTGTAGAATTGAAAAAATTTGGACTTTGAAATTTGGAAAAATTTGGGCATTTCATGTACTGAAAGATTTAGAATTTTCCCCGGTTTTGGGTATCGATTTCAGGCAAAAAAAAATCGTATTAGATTTTGATCAGAAATCGTTAAAAAATTTAAAATACACTGGTTGAAGAAAAATAAGGTAAAAAAGGAAATTAACACGTTTTTTTGGGTCAGAAATGAAGTTAAACATGGTGGCTAAGTTTTACCGAAAAAACATGGGGGTAAATATAATTGGGTGATAAAATTAAAATTTTGCCATAATCAAAATTTTGGTACCCCTTTCTTCGGAACAATTAAAAAGGAACAGAAAAAAAGACCCAGAATTAGGGGGCAAAATATAGATATTTAGAAAACCCGGGAAAATAACCCCGGTTAATGCAACGATATGTGAGAATTGGTCCCAAGATTTCGTTTAATTGAAGGGGTTGTTATTTTATGCGAAACACGCAACGTCCCTTAGGAAAATGCGTGTATCATTCCAAAATCTTTTAAAGGGAAAGAAATAATGAGAGAAAATTTTATGACAAGCCAATAAGGGAAAACGTAGGGATTTAAAAAAGTATCATTTCCCGGGGCGTTTTTTTCCTTTTCCCCCCACATGAGAAAATTTATTGATAAAATGTCTCCCACGCCATATGTGCCAAGTTAATAACTATAAAAACAAGGTTTCCAGCTGGTCGGTTTTAAATCCCAAATTTTATCGAATTTATCCGGAAAAGAGATAGTGACGTTAGATTTTTTTAGGCCCCGTATCCATATCGGGGAATAAGACGTAACCGCTATATTTTTAAAAACCGATCATTTCCCGCAAATGGGCTAAAATTTTTTTAAAAAGGCCCCATCTCGTATAATAGGGATATTTTTTTATAAATTTATCCCCGTTATGGAGCCCAAAAAATTAATAAGTGATAATGGTCCCCAATTTTTATCCGAGATTTTGAGCACCCTTTAAAGGAAAAAATTAGGCATAAGGCATGTGAAGACTTGATTTTCCCACCCACAAGCAAATCGGACTGAAAGAGAAACGAGATATAGTGCAAAAAGATTGCAAAAATTTTTTAATGATCAACACGATACCTTTTTTATCAATTTTCGGGGTTTTCTTTCGCTATTCGTAATGGGGGAATGGGAAAAAACGGGAAAAAAACCGGCTGAGTTTATTTTTAGGTCGAAAATTGATTAACCATTTCAAAAAAAGTTATGATATTTGGAAAACCAAATTCAAAATTAAGAAAATACAGAAAAAACTTTAAAGAAGGGGGGACTAAGAAAAATTTAAAAAAGGAAAGGGGGGGGAAAAAAATTATAAAAGAGGAGAAAAAGGGCAAAAAAAAAAGGTAAATGATTGGGGGTTTTTTAGAAACACACCCTGTAAGTTCAGCTGCTAACAAAGTATTGGTAAATTTTTTAAAAAAAAATTTGGGGGGACCTTTTTAGAGTCCCTAGAAGAAAAACTTTAAAAAACATTGTAATATTTGGGAAAACAGGAAAAAAAAAATTAACAGTTTAACGTAGATCAAATAAGAATATATCGTCATAGGGGAAATTTTGACGAGGTCGAATTAGGAAAACAGGTATCCCAAAAAAGTATAAGATAAAACCGGGAAAACCCCTACTTCGGAAAAATACAAAGGATTTAAATGAGTCACAATATGGGAAAGAAAAAACTGGGGTGAAACGGGAGGTTAGAGGGGAAAAGGGATTGGTAACCAATCAAATCAATATAAAAAAAACAGAGAGGGCCCATAAAAACAAATCACTGGTCAGAAACACTACCCAGTTCAGTAGGGGAAAGAAAAATAAAACAAAGGTTTAAATATAACCAAGGTATTAAAAGATCAGGTGTATCGGGGGGCAAGTGGACCAAAAAAAAAGTAAAAAAAAGGGTAAAAAAAAAATAGTAATAATGAAAATGTCATCTAGACTATTTCCAGAGATAGAAAAAAAAAAGCAGGAGAGAATCAACTGAAGTTCCATATGAAAAAAGTTATAATTTAAGGCCACGACGGAGAACAGAAGAACCCCGACCAGCCAAGAAAAACAAAATTGGGGGAAGGGGAAGGAAAGGACGACCAGGGGGATTACAAGCCTTACAAAAAAAGAAATTCCAGTACCCCAAGGAATGAAGAGTGATGACACCCAAGTTGAATTTAATATGGGGGGACCGGGAAAATAAAAAACAGGGGTTTTATTGTTTCATTTTTTTTATGATCTTCCAACAAGTGGTCGGGAAAAATTATTGCAAAGAAGGAAGTCTCGGGCGGTGCTTAAAAGTTATAAGGGCCCAAATCAAACACTACAAATGAGTGTTCATTTAATTTTGGGAAAGACTTGTTAAAAATTTTTTTTTGAAGAAAAAAATTTGTATTCACACATTTGTTTACTTTGATGTATGACTTCGTGAGATGGGAAAAATTCCCTTTTGGGTTTTTTGTTATAATGGTTTATTGAAAAATGTTTGTAATTGTATAAAAAAGCGTATATATATATGTTGTTGTATTGTTATTGAATGAGGCATCTGGTTTAGGGGAAAAGGGGGCGTAGTCAAGGCACCAACAATACAAAACGGGTGCGCGGCTCATTGGGAAATTTTTTTTTTTTGAAACCAGATGGGGATGGAGAAAAAATTTAAGGGATATATAAATAATAAATGTAAAATTGATTAATAATGGAAATAGATACCAAAAAATTTTATTTCAGGGGGGACTGACCCTGAAAATCTTGAAAAAATTTTAGCCTTAACGTGTTTCCAGGTTGTGTTAAGAAAGGGCGAAATACCAGCCCATATGAGTGTTAGGGGTTGGGTCTTGGGACCCAGAATGGTAGTTTTTAATGTATAAATATTTTAAGTAACGAAAAGTAAAATGAGAGTAGGCCCAAAATTTAAAAAGTAATTAATGTTGGCCTAGTTATTGGGGTAAAAATTTTTTGTCACGAGTTTAAAAAATTTAAAATTTAATATTTAAAAAAATTTGGGGTGGTTTAAAGAAAAAAGTCAAGATAGATATTGAAATTATAAAAGTTAAAATTTAAGATTAAAATTGCAATAAAAATTTAAAAAGTCAAGATAGATTTTGGGAAAATATAAAAGTTAAAATGAAGATTTAAGATTAAAAGTTAAAAAAAAACTCAGAAAGTGAAGAAATTTAGAAATAGAGATTTAGACACGTAATTTTAGAGGCATTGAGAACCCTTAAGTAAATCACGTTTTTCTTTTTGGGGGTTGTGACGTCTCTCGCGTCTTTCTGATTAACATGACTCCTATGTTCTTTGACGGCCACGATTAATGGCAAAACCTTTCCAACCGAATACCAAGAAGATAAACGAATGTAAATGAGATATACTATAAAAGGATAGCGTGGCAAACCTAGATATAGCATAACATAGCGTAGCAGGCTCAGAGGTTGTAGTGTGGAATCATTCTGATCAATAGCGTGACAAAGCTTAGTGTGAAATCTTGCGGACCAAGAATAAGCAATCAAGAATTAGCTGCATTGCGGATCAAGAATCTTCTTATATAAAGTTATAGATTATATTCTCTAGGTCAAGGGACCAGAACTGGAAAAGGTAATATTAGATATAAGTAATTAGATAACAGAATTATTTAGGATAATTGAGATAGAGGATCGAATTGCGTGATCTGACTTAAATACGTGATTTAATTTGGGCTTGACTCTCACTCTAATTAATAATTGTCAAATTAAATTTGATTATAAGTTACTCTTAATAAAAGTTGTATTAAGAATTATGTCTCTTCATTTTGATAATCCCACACCTCTAGCTTACGCGGAACCGGCAAGACATGGTCATCAAAGGATGGCTATGTCTCAGGTTGATTGATTGAATATTAACGTCGCACTGTTCAGCTACACGAGGGCTTTTGGCGACGGACCACGAAATTTTGAACCATGGTCAAGTGACGTGGACGACACCTGAGCTCTGGCACCACCTCTCCTAACTACTACACTATATCAACGGGAGGACGTTTCAGCTCTCGACAGATTTAACGTGCATCGCTGCCCTACACGGTGGGTCTTTAATGGTACTGGGCTCGAACTCGTGACAAGGCAAGCCACGATCCGATACCTATACCACTAGGCTACCGCGGCCACGACAGACATTAAAGGACAAATATTTCGAGCTACAATAAAGACACAAAAACAGAAACTACCATATACAGCATTACAACAATAAATGAATGGAATCTCTTCGATGTTCATGTCTTTTCAGCAACCTCTCGTCTGACAGTTTCTGGAATTGTCATCTATCGTATCAATTTGGAAGCAATAAACGCGAAATCAATAAATAAGAAAAAAAATATGTAATAAAGTTTCCATGAGAATTATTTTTTTTCCCCTCCGATTTTGGTAACTCTCTATTTCAGTGTTTACTAAAATGATTAATTTGTTTTTCCATATCTTTAAAAAATGTATGTGGATGTATTTTCAAATATCAGATGTAAAATGTAATTTCAGAAAAGACTTTTTCCTTTGGATGCATTTTATTGCATTTAAATCTATACACTAATCTAGGTTTGACGAAGAAAAAATTTCTGGGATTAGCGCGTGTTCCTTTATACAGATTTACATTATGTAGGATTAACGTTATGATTTAAGAATGACCGGTAGACTAGAGTTTTTGTGTAAATTTTTATTTATTGTGTTCTAAGGGTATTGTATAAGTCATGCAACTGTTCATACTCATTGCTAAAATTGTAAAACTGTAATTACATGCATTTTGTCGTTCGATCTTTTTCAATATGCAGTCGACTCTCGCTAATTCAAACCGATAATACGAATCTCTCCCTAATTCGAAGTATACGCTCAGCCCCTAGAAAAACCCTTGATATTTCGAACTGAAACAATACTTTTTAGTACACTCAATATTTCGAAGTAAAATCTATGGTTTGCCAGAATACAACACGTGATAATTCGAAGTGATCTTATAAAACCCTCGACAATGCAAACACTCACTGCCATGTAGAGTCCTGTAGCAAACAGGTTGGGGCTTACATGTTTTGTGTTGTATTGCCTCTGCTTGTCTCACCTGTAACGTAACCCCTTTGATGACCATTGAAGTTGACTCCGATAACTCTGACGGAAGTTTAAGTGTTACTAAGCAAACTACATAACTTTTTCCTTCAAAATCATGTATATGCGGACGTTTTGCAAGCTTCATTTAATTTATTGATAAAGTTAGATTGAATGTCATAAAACAAAAAATAGATAACAAATTTTTTCGTCAAAAAAAATTTATTATGTACAGTATGTATTCTTTTATATTTATCCTTTTAATACAGGACTTTTGACTTCTGTATAATATTTATACTGTATAATGTGTAATTTTTAAAAATACTTTTAAGTAATTTTATACATATGTACACACACACAATTTGTTGTTTTATTACGTACTTTAAAATTTATATGTGTTGGGAAAAATATCTATTCGTGTATTTTGAGAGTTTTTTCCTGCCCTCTTGATAATTCAAAGTTTTTCACATTGGTCCCTTTAACTTCGAATTATCGAGAGTCGACTGTATCGTAAGCAGAAAAAAAATTTCAATTCTTCATCTTTGCATTTTAATTTGTTCTTGAATTTAGGGCCTCTTCAAAAACAGCCTAATGTATAAATAAGTTTGTTACAGCACTACAAAAAGCTTTTTTATACAGAGAGAGAAAAAATTGTATTATTCAAAGCAACGCCATCCCTTGTGTTTCAATGGAAACTTGGCAAAATATTAGGGATACAGCCAAGTTGGTGTCATCTTTGGCGACTTGGTGACCATATTTGACGACATGGTAGCCACATGGATGTTTCAGTAAATCTGTGGTAAATCTGTAATATCACAATCTATGGCGTTAGAGGAATTTTCAAGAAAGCGCTGGAAGTTAAGAGGGATCCCCTAGGCAAATCATTCTTGGCTCTCCTCTTCAGTTAAATTCAACTTTTTAAGACCCTTTTTTACTAAATATATTTTATTTATACTGTAGAACGTCGTTTATCCGAATCAGTTGAGACCGGACACCGTTGTTCAGATAACCGAAAACCGAATGCGATCCATGCAGTATATGAAACCGGACACTATACGAATATTGAAAATCATCACATGCGGGAAACGTGTTTGAAGAAAAAGCAAAATAGGTGAAAAATGTCGCAATTTTATCGTTATTGTGGAAAATAGCCACTTATTTTTCTCTGTACCATTGTACACCTTCGTTTTTTCGCTGCAAAGTCTCTGATTCTCTTGAGCAGCAGTAGTTAAGTGGGACAGCACTGATTGTTGTTCGTACCACTCCATAACTGTCTCTAACGCAGAAAACGCGCCAGCATTTGATGGTCCCTTGCTACTTTCGTTGTAGTTGCTGTCCTCGTCTTCATCCGCTTCATCGTCGACAGGGTCGGATTCTTCTTGCACTGATGTCACAATCTCGTCATCATTTAGCATTTGAAATCCACAGTCTTCTGCATCGCATGCCATCCAGGTTTCTACATATTCTTCATCGAATTTTTGAAATCCTGGGATCGATTAGACAAAGTTAATAATCTCCTCCTGTGGTCGTCATTGGAGTCTTTTTCACCATGTAAACATACTGAAAAATTGACCTAATGACGAAATCAAATAACTGAAATTCCCCAAATATCCCTGACCTTGGGTTTTCCCGTCACTTTTGACTTCACGCGAAACAACTGTTGGGTATTGCACTGTTCAAAAACGTATTCATATACAGTACATGAAATTGACAAAAAAATGGTTCGAATATTTGACGCTCCGGATAGTAAAAGTTCGGATATAAACGACGTTCTACTGTAAATAAATTTATTGCAACATCACTAAAGACATATTTTTACACCGAGATATAAAAGTATCAATGCATTACTCGCATTAAATTTCACAAATAATAATTCGAATATTCTTCACTCATATTAGTTCTCAACAAAGCTGACATTGTTTCGAAAAACACTGCAATTTATGGAAAGTTTCTTAAAGAGATTTTTATATAATTACTATAGAAGTGTTTGGGGCATTTTGTTAGAAATATATCTTGTTTTAAGCCTAAATTTTGTATATGCTTTGTAAGAAGCTTAAAGCAAATAAAAAATAGCAAGAGTTTTAATTATATAGTTAATTGCGTTTCCTCGCAGTACAACAACAAAAGATTAACTGCATGTTAAAACTCTCATTAACATAAAAGCAACACTTTAATTAGTGTTTGGAATATTGTTATTTATATACTGAGTAATTAATGCTTTCAGAAGTTATCAATGCTGTTGACAGAAATTAGCGAATTAGCATTTTAAGTAAAACATCTATTTTAGTTGTTTGATCATTAGGTTTGGAAAAAAAAGATTATTAACTATTTTGTAAATAAAAGTAAAGTTGAAAAATTAATGTATATAATCAATTTTGAATTTGTGTGAAGTGCTGGTTAAATTTTCTTATTTTCTGTAATAGCAAACGACTTAAGTCACAAGTCTTATCGATTTGTTCAAAAATAAATTGGTTTTTTAACACGTTTTTATAAGTTTCACTTGTATGTAATGGAATCTTTGAACTCGATTTTTACCCACTTTAGAAGGTCAGACTAATTCGAAATTTCGCACACTTGTCAAGGACCCATGACAATACAATAATTTTGTTTCATTGTCCTGATCAGGATTTTAATAATTAAGGATTTTAAGGGTTTACTAGATTTGGCGACTAATTCATTATATAGTTTCTAGATTTGGCGACTAATTGCATAAGCCATTTTCAGATTTTTCGACAATTCCATGTGCCATTGCTAGATTTTGCGACTAATTCCAGATTTAGCAACTAAAAAATTAAGGTGCAACCCTAAGACCGCAAAATAGGCTTCTGGGTAATAAAAATAAAACAAAAAAAAAGTGTTCA
Source organism: Trichonephila inaurata madagascariensis (assembly GCA_019973955.1). Taxonomy (NCBI): domain Eukaryota; kingdom Metazoa; phylum Arthropoda; class Arachnida; order Araneae; family Nephilidae; genus Trichonephila; species Trichonephila inaurata. Next base: position 45,996 of record BMAV01023075.1, on the reverse strand, counting down.
TTATGTGGAAAAAGGTAGGATGGGTGGGTGCGTAGTTTTTCTGAAAATGGAAATAAAAAAAAAAGACTCGTGCATGTGAATAAAAATACTTTATGTTCTAAATGCTAAATAATATTTTTTTATTTTTATAAAGCAATACGTTTCGAAGTGATGATACGAATTAAAATTGTAGCAATCCGAGGCCCCGTTAACAGAGAGAATATATAAGTACCCTTCAAATCCATTAATTAATAGCCATTAAAGAGCAAGACTAATTCCAGCAGCCATATAATTCTAGCTCCAAATATCAAACTCAAGGATAAATTCAACAAAGGATAAATGATGGTTTTAAAATTTTTAAAAAAAAACAGGCTTTTATTGTAGATTGAACTAAATGAAAAATAAATTATAGTTTTAAAAAAACTAAAAAACACGCTTTTATAGTGAATCGTACCAAAAAGTAAAAAAGTAATTCTTAATGTAAGAATAAAATGATTAACGAGAAAAGTAATGTCAATGTGGTAAAAGCGTGGGGTGTGTGCTTGGTACTACATTTTTACACTAACTCAGCATTTCGGAATAGAACTAGTAAGAAATTATAACAATTAATATAGAGCACCCCAATGACATTAATTTTCTCGTCAATCATTTTATTCTTATATTAAGAATTATTTTTTTACTTTTTGGTTCGATTCACTATAAAAGCGTGTTTCTTAGTTTTTTTTAAACTATAATTTTTATTCCCAAAAAATTAAGCGAGGAAGTTCAAACTTTTCTAAACATTTTAAAATATAACACTAGAAAATATTTCTATAGTTTTTAAGAAGTTACTCAAAATCTTACAGTAATAACGTAAACAAATGTTTAAAAGAACTTTCTTCATAAGACTATGTGAGGAATTTATTTCAATGAAATAATGATGAATAATTTACGGTTATTTATTTAAAAGAATAGATGCCAGCGGATTGCAATAATAGATATTAGGATGCACTAAAGGCTTATATTCCATTCAAAATCATGGCGACTGCCAAGATATTATTTATTTCTGATATTTTCTAGTTTCTTCTACTAATAATCCATGTATAATATTAATTATTTTAAATTGTGATGATAAGCATTTGTAATTGATTTAAATAATGGCAATACAATTTTGACTTTTTCTTCTACTGTTATTCAAATTTATAAAAATATTTTGAAATATTTGGGTTCTACATCATTATTGAGATGGTAATATTATTAATCAAATAGTTAATTTTCACCTTCTTATTTATTTTTAAAGTAATAAAAATAAATTTTTCTATATATATTTAAGGTCGTATTTCGAACAAATAATAAATAATTACAAAAAAAAAATATTTCGTATTTTGAACAAATAATAAACAATTACAAAAAAATTTTTTAAAGATACTTAAAAAAATAACATTCCGATAGATTTCCCCCTGCTTCGCTTTGTTGTTTGAAATTTGGTTTTTTTTTTCCAAATTTAAATTTTCCCGAAAATAATTTTAAAATGTAAGCTATCATCATTAAGGAAGGAATTTTTTTGCCCTGAAAGATATTATCACGAAAGTAATCAACTCGAAGTCCAGCTTGAGCCAGAATTCTTTCCAGAAAAAAGAAAAAAAATTCCTTCGTTCATATTTTATCCATTTTAAAATAAATTCCTTCTCACACCGTAATTAAATCTTGTTCATTACAATCTTTCACCCCTCCTTTTTTGAATAGAACATCATCAATTATGATCTTATTGTCATCGCATTCCAGCCTTTTTAATATCATGCCAAACACATCACGATCCGTTCCCAATCCTGCTTTTCACCAATAATTTTTTAAAAAGGGGAAAGGGAAAAACAGCGATGTTCAAAAAACCCAATGATGCTCGGGAAAACCTATACGACCGATACCCGGGGGGGAATGGTGATTTTCCACGGGGAAAATGATGAGACGGGGTCCAAGAAATGAAATGATGGGAAAAAATTAGTTTTTTTTAAAAGCACTTTTTTAAAAGGAAAAAATTTTTCTTTTAAAACTAAAAATTTTTTTAAGGGTGTCAAGTTTTCACATCGGACTAAATTAGCTTATCATCAGTTTAAAAAGATTATATGTAACAATTATTTCATTTCGAGCATAAATTTTAGAATATCCTATGAGAATAATTTAAAGGTATTGATTCGTAAATCTACGTCGTAAAATTGAAATTAATTCAAAAAATATTAAAAATAATTATTCCTAAACTCTCTAGTTTCGAGTTTTAAAAAAAAAATTTAAAAAGAGTTCTTTGCTTTTTCTTTGACGGAATCATTATAAAAATTAACTGTTTTCAATGTAGAAAAATTATATAAGTAAATTGTATGATAAATATAAAGAATCTATGTGTTACGAATGATTTTGTTTAATTAGAGATAGGCTTCAATTTAATATTACAAATGCCACATATTAAATGAAAACGATAATTAAATTTAGTAAAACACCTCTCCAGATACGATCCGTTCACTTGACACAGCAGCTAACTCCTTTAAATTTTGTGATTAATTATTACCGTTTCTCTTTTCTTTTGTTGCCTGTATTGAAACTTGATACAAGACAATAAATTAATAATTACTTAAAACATCTTTGCAAAATATAATATCCAGATTAAATCATATGTACAGAATTTTTGGCAAAGTATTTCTTGTATAGATTCTGTGTGTTCTTCCTCAAAAAGTGTCCTCGAACTTGTCCTCCTTTTCAATATTTTAAAACTAATCTGTTAATCTCTATTCAGAGATGCCAGGCTGAACTGTTACACGTCTGTTTGAAGAAATTACAAGACTGTATATTTAAATTCTGATAAATTAGAACAATGTGGAAATCAACACGTTGAAATTGATAAAAGATGGGTAGACATATTTAAACGCTTCAAAAATGAACACATTCCCTCTGAAAATTCTTGTTCTTTTTGAATTTATGTTGTGCTGCCCAGGAACTAATGCAACAGTTGAAAGAGCTTTTTCAATGGGTAATGATTTTTGGACAAGTGAGAGAAATCAAAATTAAATGTTAATATTTTAGCTGCAGTACTTACCGTAAAATTCAGTATAAAGGATATTTTTTCTCCGAAATTTCCAATGTATTAGAAAATGATATATTGACAAAAAAAAACATTCAGTGGAAAAATACTCTTTTAAGTAAATAATGAAAAAGATTGTAAGCGTAATTAGCGTATTTTTCTTTGGATTAATGAAATGTTTCAAATATTTACGCTGTAATTTTTTCTTAAATTTTTCGTCCTCCTTCTCATTGTAAAAAAACTGATCACCTTATTATTAACAATTACAGACAGCAGATGGAAATCCCTCATTATATAAATCACAGATATAAAACATTTAATAGCTTAGATCAATATGCGTCGTTAATATTGTATAAATATAAATAATAAGTATATAAATAGATACCCCCTAAAAGGAGTCATGAAGGACAGGAAGGACAAATGTTAGATGAGTAAAAGTAAAGAAAATCAATACACGAACATAAAAAAGAGATCAATAGATTTGCTTCTATAGGCTAAACTACCAGAAATAAGGGCACATACATCAGAATTTTGAAACTAAAAAAGAAAGCATACAGATTATTTTTTAGTTCTTATGTAGGTAAGATATTCAGTTTTGTTATTTATATGCCTGCTGTTTTTCATGCATTAAACCAAAAATGTACTTTGGAAACATTTCTAGATAAATCTGAGATGTCTTGAAAATCTCATTAATGTGAAAAGATATGAATACACCACAAATCTAATCACTTTTTGCCTTTCATCTCTTTTCTTTCTCCTGAGTTTCTTATCGAAAATTGCGCAAATCCATCATTTCCTCTTCTGACAACAATGAAATTCTATTTTTCGAATGAGAATGTTATTTCTTCTCGAATGAAAGGTTCTTGAATCTGTTTTCTTCAATATAATAAACGAAAGGCAACTAAATAAATCGAATTATGGCCCCACGGCTCGTCCCTTTTGATGCGTGTGTGCGCAACTCTATCAACAGAGTATCGTATTCTCTCAAAAGATAAACTAAATTTTGGTTGTATTTCTAATCTATCATAATTTGAATTCTTAATACAGCAGAGTCTCGAAAACTCGGCAATCGATAACCCGGTAGTCCGGATAACTCGATCACATCCTTGCAGTTCGAAGATACAGAACGATTCGGAGCAAGACATTATGTCTGATGCAGAAATTTTTGTTCCTGCCACTTTTAATAAAAAATGCTGGAAAATTATGAAGATGTTATTGAGGACACTATACGTAGTAGGATTCCAAAGTTCCCTGACTGAGTCTATAATTTAAAAAATATTACCTATTAAGGTATCCGAATACGTTCGGAACCGTGATTTTGCAAAAGCTTATAAATGGATAGTATTTATGATATTTAGTGTCACTTAGATTAGAAAATGTTATAAAAGTTTTAAAAATATATTACAATAAAAAAAATTTTTTAAGTATAATATTTTGACAAAAAAAGAAATAGAATGACCCCCTTTTAAAATATTCTCCTTTTTTTGAAAAATGCTTCTATTAAATAATATTTTGCCTGTATATTCTCAAACCTCTGTACAGAGGATCAACTAGAATTTTTGGGAAAAACAAAATTAGAATGGGTTTTCCATGTTTTACGACAACAGAGGGAGAAATTTTAAAGGAAAAACGCCGATAATTATTTCAAATGGTTGTAACCCGAAAATAATGTGAATTTTTCAAACATCATAGTTGAGCCTCTGTACAGAGGTCTGAACTATATACAGGCAAAATATTATTATAATAGAAGCATTTTTCACAAAAGGAAAACATTTTGAAAAAAGGATATTCTAAGTTAATTTTTAGCCGAAATATATATATATTGTATTTAAATAAATTTTTTGTCAAAATGTCCTTAAAACAGTTTTATACATGTATTCTAATCTAAATGACACTAATTATCATGAAAATTATCCATTTATGCGCATTTTTAAAATCGTGGTTCCGAACGTATTCGGATACCTTAAACTGCTGAAACACATCCTTCCTTCGAAATAAGACCCTTAAATAACAACACACTTTTCCCATAGCTTGTAAAGGTCATCGAAATATTTCAGGAATCTATTTTTAGCCATGTCCTTTAATTCAGCCTGCGATGCACTTTTAACTTCATCTGCAGATTGGTCTTCGTTGAACGTGCGGGGAACGATATGTTACCACACCCCATGCATGTATACTAGTGTGACTTAGTCTATTATTTTTAGTGTCTTTTATGTTTAAGTTATATATATAACACCAGGGGATAATATAAAACACACATTTATTAATCTCGAGATTGGCAAGACCCTCTGTTGTTCATAGTATCTGAGTAACTGCTCGAAACTGAACCAGTAGGGTTGCCAGATACAATACAAAATATTTACAAAGAAATAGTACAGAGCCAGCCGCTACAGTACCTCCCCTCCCAGTGTCCAAAACTGGTACAGGAGGTTTTACAACAATCAGGCTGGATTTGATCTGAGTACCTTCCGTTCCGTATGTAAGTACTTTATTGACCATGCAAAATCGATCGTCTTCACGTGATGTTTGGTACCAGTTCATACAGATATTACACCTCCACACATATTAAGATCCTTAGTCAGTATCCATTGACATGTGGCCGAGAATATCCCAACTGATAATGATATTGTTTGAAGCCTGTTCTTTCACCACCGCAGAAACCTTCTCGAGGCTTTCAGCGGTGGGGCAAGTCTGCGGACGTCCAGAACGTTTGTCGTCTTCGAAAATTTCCCTGTTTTCTCTGAAACGTTGATGCCACTCAAAAGCTTGCGTTCGCGATATTGTATCACAGCCTTACAAATGCTTCTAATGTCTAAGTAGCTGGTATGCATACGTGTTGTTCAAATTATTATGTTTATTTTATAAAATTGTTTTAACGATAAAAGACAAAGAGAGAGAGAGAAGAATTTGTTTTTAATGTCCTATTAAATACGAGCAGTGAGCTTTCATTGGGAAAATTTTGTTATTAAATACAGTAACACCCCAAACTTATGCAATAGGTAGGACAGAGTGATAACCGAGTAAAGGTCTTGTCCCATTTGGAGCAATTTTTCTTTCAAGTAACCCTTTGAAGCGATTTTTGCCCAGTTGCTATAGCAATGGCTTCGAACAACTTTTTCCCAGTGAGCTGAAAGAATTGCTCGAAATTCCAGCCGATGGAGTTTCCTCGGCTACCTACGTCATCAACAAGATGGCAGCCTCGGCTTCGTCGAAAGCACCAGAAATAGCATTTAATATTTTAATGGCACACAATATTTTAAAAGCGCATAATATTTTTAAACAGAATAGCGATTCCATTTCTGTTTACGACCGTCAACAAAAGCGAGAGTGGAATAAAAGAAATAATATTGGATGTTCACTTTCTGAAGCAGAAAAATCTGCAAGTAATTTTTCAATATGAAGGTAGGTGTGGCTGACGTCAGAGCATTTCCGTTTGGCTTACGGCAACCCTTTCCCCTTACAGCTGTTCGAAACGGTTGTTCAAAAGAGACTCGAGTTGTTCTGAGACATTCGTGTGTGATAAGGCCTTAAGTCGAATTCGCGTAAATCTGGATATAATTTCTTATATAAAAACATTTTGATTACTTTTTGGTGGGGCTGTAGACTAAATAAAATAATTATTTAGAGAAAAAAAGGTTTAATCAAATCTTAGATAACACAAATACAAAATCGCAAACCGAAGTTATTTTGATGCAGAAATTTTCATAAAAATCTAACGAAGTGATCTGTCAGCTCAAAAATTTGTTTTCTCCTTGCATGCTAATAATTTTTTTATTATTCCTTGTTTAATGAAAAAAATATGCTCACCGTTGGAGTATATTTTCTAATATTTATAACCCTTTTTCAATTCAACAGACGTTTTCTGTCAAAGTCCCAAACGTCATTCGATCTTTCTGATTGAACTGGGTCTAAAGACTCTTCTTCGATGTCTTGCGCTTACTCATGCATTTCTATGAGCTCCACCAATGTCAGTTCCTGATTGTAGGAATCCAGCAGTTCTTGAACGTTATAACTATCCACTTCTTAATTTGTTTCTCTGTAAAGATCATCAACTTCTTCAATCACATTACCGATTTCACCAATTTTATCATTTTTTTTCCTGAAACAAAAGACGAATTAACATAACTCCGAATTAGTGTAAGCCGGGGTAGCGTAAATCGAGGTATTACTGTGATGGATTTTATTTCACGTTAACGAATTTATTTCATAATTCCGCTTTGAGGTTGGAAATTAAGTATTTCCTAACTTAAAAATTTGATTATTATTAATATTTAGAGTAAGTACCTTTAAATGTAGTTTTCTTTGCAATCGCATCGGGACTTTTCAAGAAAGGTATTGATGGGAGGCCGAGTTCTGATCCCTGAGATACAATTTTAATTTCATCTGCCCTGTTTACAGAAACAGGGATTAGTAAAGAATGTAAGGTGAGTTCCCAGTTCATTGCACTCTCTGTTGACAAGGTTGTATTCTACGCGGACTGAGTATGCCATTGGGTAAATCAGAGGTAGTATTCAGGACGTAATAATTTCGCAGTGTATTATTTCGGAAGTAATGCGGTCAGCTTTAAAGGCACTTGCACGCTATTTCTCGGAGCTTTTTCCCTTTCCTTAGATTACTTGCCAGCACCACTCCGCCCTCCCAGGTCTCTTAACTCCGTCCTCCTCTCACACAGATAAGTACCGTTTTTACTTTGTTTTTGAATGTTAGTTTTCAGTATGCCGTTATTCTAAATAAAATTGTATTACCACTATACGATCAGACTTTAATTTTAGTTGAGTCATTTACTGTGGTTGTAATCCCATGATCTGTAAGAACTTCGGATCAGTATCTAAAAAATTGATTGATTGATGCACGCGCGTTAATTCTGTAGAGACTCTAAGTACTCACGTTGGCGTGGTATGGGAGTTTGAAGAGTGGAGGCGCCGACTTTTGTGTGTGTATCATCCTCGTCACTTGACAGTTCAAAATTATGAGGTCCGTTGCCGATAACTCTCATGTTAACTTCTGAGTGAGGTAATAAACAATAAATTAATCTGGATTTCATGAAAATTATTATTGGTAGTTAAGTATTTATTTTTAAATGATTTCTTAAATATTGAGAAATTACTTCTTTCATGATGGCTATTGAGAAATGGAAAGATTGGATAAATGTTGAAATCCTACCTTTTTTCTAGACGTCATTTCCTAGTACTCTTTGAAGAAGTGTTTTCTACCGAAAACGAATAACAAAAACTCTGTGAATAAAACGTTTCCCGTCTTAAAAAAGGTTGTCTTCTAAAATCTATTCAAAATCTTCTCTGTGCGACCTACTTCAATTTCTTGGTTTTAGTGTCATGAAATAATATACATCATATTATTTCTTGGCCCCGTATATTTTACCTTATTATCTTACACGATTTGTAATCAGAAACAAATATTTCATCTTAATCTCAAGTGGAAAAATGTTCCTTAAAAGGCTTTAGGAGATTGAAGACTGTTCAATACGTCGGAAATAAATTTTCATCCTGAATATTCTGAGCCCATCAGTTGCAGAACACATACAATGATTTACAGCTGGAAAAAATGGCAGAATATTTCACAAGAACACAATTCTTACTTCTATTTCCCAATAGGCGAATCTATAGACTAGAGAATAAACTACTGGAAATAAATGACAGAATCCAATATTGGGAAATGTATCGAAAATGATTCTTTCCGCCATTTAAAAGATACAAAATAACTTCCAAGTATTTGGGATACCAAATGAACTCTTTAATTGGATGAAAAATACATGTTAGACTACTCAATATGAACCTATATTTCAACATACAGTGAAAATCGTTTAACACGAAACTGAGGGTGACTGAAATATTTTTTCGTGTTATATATAAAGGATATTACAAAAAAAATCAACAAAATTAAGTTTATTGGAGCACATTTTATTTAAAAGTATAATACATGCATGTATTTCTAAAAAATAAAAAAACATTTTAAGAACTTAATGAAAATTAATCAAAATTTTTAAATTTTTTTGAAAAACAAAACATTTATTTAGTGTTTTGACAATAATCTGATATTTTTCTTTACATTGTGCCTTTTTTAGTATCAAATTGTCCATTTTGTTATTCTTTTCACAACTGGTTGATTGATTCATTGAATATTAACGTCACACTGTTCGGCTACTCAAGGGCTTTTGGCGACGGACCACGTATTGCCCTTCAAGGACGTGGACGACACCCCCTGATCCCTCCTAACTACCACACCCCCCAAATGTTTCAGCTCTCACAGATTTAACTGCATCGCTCCCCTCCCGGCGGTTTTTAGGGGTACGGGGCGAAGGGTGACAAGGCAACCACGATCCATCCCCATACCACTCGGCTACCGGGCCGCTTTTCACCACTGGAATGTGCGTCTAAATAACTGCCCATACATTTTTTCATGATGTTCCTCATTTCGAAAGAGTTGTATGGATGGAAGGTAAAAGTAGCTCAGATAAACAAAACTGACTCTTGTCACAGGCTATTCCGAGGATATTTCCAAGCCAAGTCAAATTACATATCACCAAATGATTTTCTTCGTTCGTATTGAGAAATTTTATCAATTATACTCCTAAACAAGCAATAATTTCAAGTCTGTTTATTGTTATTTTTTATTCAATTTCATTTTTCCATTTTGAATTCGTCATTTGCAAGAAGGATAAGAGAATATTCACGTAAATTCTCGTAGAAACATGAGATAATATACAAAGTTTCGAACTGTATAATATTATCGTCTTAGCATAAAGCGTTTACTATGTGCAAATAAAAAGATCCTTTTACCTATATTCCCTCGGATTAAAATTATTTTTATATTTAAAAATCTCAAAAATTAAATTAGGAAATTATAACTAAAAGTTCTTACTTAAGAGAAATAATGTTAAACGCAATATATATATAAGAACTAATCGGATTTTTTAATTTTAATCAAATAAATGAATTAAAGTTCTATATTCAGAAAATTAGGGGTGCTCTCGGCAAAATTAAATCACAGTACAGGTTCGCACCGTCAAAGCTGAAGTGCCTCCCTCTGAGGAGGAATGAATAAGTGAACATTAACGTCACACTGTTCAGCTACTCGAGGGCTTTTAGCGACGGACCTCGTAAGTTTGAGCCACGGTCAAGTGACGAGGACGACACCTGAGCTGGCACTCCTTCTCTTAACTACCGCACCAATGGGAGGACATTTGAGCTCTCGACAAATTTAACGTGCATCGCTCCCTACACTGCGAGTCTTCAGTGGTACTGGGCTCGAACTCATGACACACCAGCCACGAGTGTGTTACCTTGACCACTTGGCTACCACGGCTACCCCTCTGGGAAGGAAACTGGGTGTCAAAATTACTTGCGGTAATTGGTATCGCCAATATGGTGCCACGCTAAAAAGTGATGCCAGCTCCTGGGGAATGTACTAGGTCTGTAAAATTAAAATACCAATGCACAGCCCCAATAGAAAAAAATATATATTCAGAGATTCAAAAAGAATATTTATTTTATAATGAAATTTAAGATTTTCAATATTACATGGAAATGAAAAAATACCTCAGATAGACGAAATAAAAACCGACCTAAATTATTAGAACCGAACTCTCTTCAAATACCCGCAAGTACTCATAAAAAAACCAATTTATTTTACCTCAATTGAAGGTCTACAATGTAAACCCTAATAAGATACACAGAAACGTTTTGTAGCTCTGGCGACCAATCTGGTAAATAACTGTGATATTTTCTCATACAGATTATTTAAATGTATTCTTAGATGCAGAAATTATACCTAAGTTTCTATAAACACCGCTTTTAATATCATTGCAACTTTAGAAGAAAGAGCAATATAGACTTCAAAATAGAAGTTTTATGAATGCAATTTTATCAATACTAAATATATACTGTACAAATTCGTGTTTAATTTTTTTTAGCATATTCTAATGTGTGTGTGTGTGTGTGTGTGTGTGTGTGGGTGTGTGTGTGTGTGTGTGTGTGTGTGTGTGTGTTGTGTGTGTGTGTGTGTGTGTGTGTGTGTGTGTGTGTGTGTGTGTGTGTGTGTGTGTGTGTGTGTGTGTGTGTGTGTGTGTGTGTGTGTGTGTGTGTGTGTGTGTGTGTGTGTGTGTGTGTGTGTGTGTGTGTGTGTGTGTGTGTGTGCGCGCATTGTGTTGCTGCTCGCTACACATCCTATTCAGAAAATTTTTGCAGCGTGATTGGTAATAATTAAGTCTTATGGATTTTTAAGTTGTATAATAAAGCGTGCCATTCAGTTCATTTCATTATATCCTATCAATTTTGTATAAGGAAAAGAATATTTTAATCAAACCATGAAATGTATTTTACCACAAATTATTATACTACTTTATATTTAAACTATACTTTTTAACCTAGGAGCTTAGAGAACTAAACTTGTATGAGTACTTCGTCAAAATAATATTTGAAATCGCTTTATCACAACACTAAAATAAGAACTGATAGCCAGTGTCGTAGATAGGTATCCAAAGGCCCTGGTGCTAAAAAAAATTAGGGCCCTATCTTGGTTGGATTTTATCAAATAAAAATACATGAATATTTTAAATATACAAAGGTGCAATTTTTGTTTACTATCTTCTCTTTCTTGGCGTTGCTTGCGCTTAAACGTACCATTGGATTTCTTTTTTTTTATCTCTAATTTCAGTTTTATAATTTATGCAATAGTCGTTGGAGGGGTGACCAGAGTGCCTAGCTCTTTCGAGTTGTAACCTCTCATCATTTAATTTAGGCAGTATAATTTTGTATGTTCTCGAGTACTTATTGACGTTAAAGCAGTGCTTCTCAAACTTTCAATGTACGCGACCCACTATCTCATCATCATTTTCATCGCGCCCCACCATACAATAACAATGTATTGAATTCAATAATGTTAACACTTTGACATTAAGGCTACAATACGACTTTAACCTCTTATGGGACACCGACGCATATAAATGTCTCACTCAGTCCAAGCATTAAATTTCTGGACGTATATATGCGTCTTTCCGAAGTACGATCTTTACTGTGAAATGCTATCTATAAAATTATTCCGAAGGCTTTGGAATGCAATAACAGGATCTTGATAGTGTTTGCGAACGATTTACTTATTTCAAAGGATTTACTTATTTATTCCTTTCCTACCCCCCGCCCAATACACCACATAGCTTGCCTCGTGTTAAATGGTGGCATTGGGGAGCGAATCGCCTTTTTTAATCGGCATTTAAGGGCTTTTTATAAAACCTACAAATTATCAAGATAATTTTTAAATTTTTGAAATTAATTCTATATATGATAAGCCCATGGGTCACTCACAGTTATTAAACTTGTCCTTAACTTAGTACTGTTAAACTAATTTAAATACATTGCGCAGTAATGATATATTTATAAGGTATTATATCAGTGTAAATGTGTATTTTTTTTTTTTATTATGTCGGAATGTATTTTATTTTTTTTCCCTTTCAGAAAATTTAAATTTATTTTTTTTAAAAATTTTTTTTTTCGACTTTTCAATAGGCTCGCGCCCCCCTCAGAAGAATATCACGCCCTACTAGGGGGCCCCCCAATTTTAAAAAAGCGTTGGAAAGGAAAACGTAATTTGCACTAAAATCGTTGAGGCTATTTATTTGGGGGAGGATCGAACTCACTCACCAGAGGGCTACAAAATGGTTCACCGAGATAGACAGGAAATGATACGAAGAACATGCATGAACAAGAAAATACAATACATTATTATGTTTTTTAAGAAAACACTTCTGCAAAAAGAATGTAATTAGGAAGGGGGGATTGCTTCTTGTGTAGGTTTTTTTAAGATGTAATAATAAGTATGGTAAGATGTTTCATGGAACTTTCAAGTAACAGCTTATTTTCCAGTAGCAGTTTATAGAAAAAGGAAAAAAAAATTGAAAATAATATTAAACTTTTCAATAAGTAAACTTGAACCCTTTTAACAAACAAAAAAAGAATTTGGGGGAATTTCCCCTAAAATTCAAATTTCAACTGAATTGCCATGATTATGTTATGCTGCAATTTTTTTATATTTACGTTTAAATTTGGGAAAAACGAAAGTTGCTTTGGTCGGGTCCGACCCCCGAGCTTGGGGGGCCGGGGTGCACCGCCCCCCTATATTGGTTGCTACACCACTGCTGATAGCATGTTGAAACATTAACCTCTTGAGCCCCATGTAACCACTAGTGGATGCATGCTATGAATAGGACAAAATCCCATTGTAACCCCATGTGGATACATGGTTATTTATTAAAATGTAACCGAAGGGGGCACTATAAGTAGATTATCTTTTATTGAGATTATATAAAATTACAAAAGTTCAGTTACAAAATGTCTTGGTTACAAAAATTTGAAAAATAGGAAAATTAGAATTGGAATTAATTTGTGAAATTGCTCCACATGTGTACAGTCATTTTTGTTCTATTTTTTTATCTTCTTCATCACAAATAGATAAATTAATATTAGAGTCACTGTCGTATTGATCTGTTATCGAAAAATATTCTCATTCAGTATCACTTCCGTTGAAATTCAATGACGATGCCGTATTGGCAAGAAAAAGTAAAAAGAAACAACAGCAAGTAATATAAAAAAAGAAAATTTAAGTCAATTCCTACTTAGATCAACAAAGAAAAATTTTATTTTAGATACTTTTTTTTTAATGAATATATTAAAATTTACAGAATCGCAACATTAAGTGGTAATTAATTTTATTAATTTTCATTAAAGTTTCGTTTTCACCCAAAAACAATCTGCATAAAAATTTATGTTCAACTGAATGTTTTAAAAAGGGGAAAAAACCCCTTTTTTAAGTTTTGACTCAAGTTTAAAAGGGTCGCTAAGTCGCCAAAAAAGATGCCAACGGCTGTATTTGAATTCCTCGAATAATTTTTTTTCAAATTTTTTTTAATTATAATTAAATTTTTATTGTTCCAAAAAATCATGTATATAAAAAATTTTTGCCAAAAAATTGGCGATTTAAAATGTATTTTTTTAAATTAAAAATTCCCCCAGGATATATAAATAAATAAATAAATGTAATATAAGAATGCGACTAATAGTAGGGAAATTGAAAAATAATATTAAAAAAATTTTTTTTAATTCCCCCTTAGTCAACAAAAAAAAATTTTTTTGTTTAGCTACTTTTTTTTAAATAGTTACAATTAATATAAATATGTATTTTAACATGACAGAAACACAACATTAATGGCTTTAATTTTATTATTTTCATTAAATATCGCATTGTCATCCAAAAAAAAATCGAGTATATAAATTTTTAAAAAGAATACCATGTGAGAAAAAACCTTTTTTAAGTTTTGACCAAATCGCCAAAAAGGGGCACTAAGTCCCAAAAAAAGATAAACGTGGTTGTATTTGAATTCCTTAAATAATTAAATTTAATCAATTAATTTTTTATTAATTATTTTTATATTATTATATTGTTCCAAAATAAACCTGTATTAAAATTTCAGCTCAATTGGGCTTTTAAAAAGTATTTTATTATAACGATTGAAAATTTAGCCAGATAAATAAATAAATATGTAGAGATTGTGAGCTAATAGTTGGAATTATAAAAAATAGTTATATAAACTTTAAAAAGTGAAACGAAACACGAACGAACGGGCGTCTTAGTCGTCGTCAAAAGGAACAAGTAATGCATTAAAAAAATATTTTAAGTCCATTCCTCCTTAGGTCAACAAAGAAAAATTTATTTTAGTTACTTTTTATTAAATAATTATAATTAATATAAATATGTATATACATATGTCAGAATCTCACTGTTAAGTTTCAAAATAGAAAGCGATTTTCCGTACAATTTTCCATTTTCCTTTTTTATAGGGTGTTGGACATTATTTTTGTTTGTTACTATTTATTCATTAATTAAATTTAATTATTCTAATAAAATAGTACAGTAAAAAAAGCAACCACATTCTCGGAAATTAGGCCATCCCAGGAGGGATACGAATCAACAACCTTTGGATTAGAAGTCTAACGCACTATCCATTCACTACAGGAACACAACGAATTATTTTCCTTTCTACATAAACTGCGGAACTATTATTTTTGTTTGTTACTATTTATTCATTAATTAAACAGAATTAAGGATTTAATATTTGAAAAAAACTGTATTAACGTCAAGTAACATCCACTACAAGTTTAAAAAAAAAGTTTTTGCGAGGGATAAATAAAAACATTTTATTAACGATTGAAAATAAATTTGAACAAAAAATATATATAAAATATATATATATATATATATATATATATATATATATATATATATATATATATATATATCGGGAAAGTGTGGACTAATAGTAAGAATTGTGAAAAATTGTTATATATAAACTTTAGAAAGTAAAACGAAACACGAAAGAAAGTGCGCTTTAGTCATCGTCAAAAGGAAAAAATGAAATTTCGTAATTCAAGGTCGTATCCCAGAAATCTAAATTTGAACATTAGAAAGCCAACGGGGGCGCGGATTAATAGTTATTTATTAATTATATTTTCAACAGAAAGCTCTTTCATGCATTGAAACTAGAATAATTGTGTTTTTATTCGTTTTTTATTTAATTATCTGAATTTTTATCTTTAAAAAGAAATCCTTTTATTCGTTTTATGCGACGAAAAAAACGGTTGGAAGCACTTTTTCAAGTTTCAAGTCAAAATACTCGTAAGCAGTTAATGACAAACGACGTGGAAAGTTAATATCGAGTTCTTTCTCTAAACTATACTGTGCGTGTAAACAAACAGTTTTTTGATATTTAAATGAGAATTTTCTCTCTCTGAAAACCATCTTTTTTTTCTTTTTGATATTTTTTCGGAAAGTAATCGCTGTTATTAACTCAATTTTTTAGCAGCTCCTCAGCTTTTCAATACTTAAGTACTGGTAAAAGATGATATAAAAAAATCTTCTAACAACAACAAAAATTAAACAAAATTTGTACTAAACAACGAATAGTTTTAAGTTTAAAATTTTAAAATAAGCCAATATTAAAAAAGGGTTTTTTACAAAATTTGAAAATAGATTTTTTTTTATAAAATGTGTTAAACTTTGGGGGGGGGTTTTTTAAGAAATTTTCCACAAAAAACTTTTTTTGAATTTTAAAAGATAAAGGTTTTTAATTCATTTTAATTTTTTAAAAATTAAAAATCCCCTCGACAGCTTCGTGATTTTTTAAATTTAATAAATATATTCCTACATTGAGAAAATAACATTATTGTAGTGAAAATATTTAGAAAAATAGATATTGTCACTAAACCACTTTAACAATATTCATTTCAAAAAATTAGATCTGTAGCTCACGCTATACTTCGAAAACTGGAATGTAGATGCTACCACGTTACGGACCAATTTGTAACTGTAACGTTAACTTAACCCTCTTTCCCTTCAAAAGGGGTTGATTTCAATGGGGTCTCCCCTCTCACTGCAATCCCGGGTTTATTTAAGCTATCTTACTTTAATTTGTTCCTCTAAATGTTTATCTTTATTTGTCTTGTCCGTCTTTTATAACTGTGATATTTTTATGTTATTAAATGTGTTTTTTACCCCAAAATTTTGGTCATTACTTTTAGTCTTAACCCCGTAATAACATAAATTAGAAGGTTAAAAGATTTATATTTTACTATATATGCTAGCCAGAAAAATTTGGTTAATTCTTTTATATATATTTTTAACAAAATATAATACATAAGTATAACAATACACCCATTAGGACAATAACAATGAGGAAAATAACTAACTTTATAGTTGTTTCCTTTAGAATTAAATTTGTTTAAAAATATCCCTTAAAAGAATTAATAATCATTAAAATTGTTAGCATAATGCCATAATTATTCAATTTTAAGGTAATTGGTTGACCTTATTTGATGGTCGACCAATTATAATTTAAAAGATAGTTAACCGAATATTGCTATTCTCAGAATTGTATTTTAGGTTAATAAAAAATATATACAAGACATCCCAAAATTTAAGGCAGAAGTAAAATTATTCTTCATCTGTTTGTCTCCCTCCCCATGTACTTCTTCTTCTGCAGATTACTGTTCGTTTCGATTCGCTGCCAAACATCGATTTTCTTGTCTTATTTAATCTTTAAATATGTGCCGACTTCGGAGGTAATGAAAGATCTAAAAAAATGCAACTAAGAAAACCTCTATGTTTAGTAGCGTTTAATGTTAAACTTCCTTCTTTCATTTAGCTACTCTGCCGACGACTAATTAACGTTGACGATACTCATCTATCAAATGTTTTTTAAAAAAATTACCCTAAATAAATAGCAACAGTATCCCTTACACGGCTGTTTGAAACTCGCATTAATTTGTGACAGCTACCCTAACTACACAGAGGCTTTTCCTAAATTACTTTTGAAATATACGCTAATTTTCTAACTCTTAATATTATTCTTAACAATATATTTAATTACTACTGTAAGTCATTTTTAATTCCTCATTATTATTATTCTCTAATTAATGAAAAGTGTTTATATTACATGTAAGTTTATATTACTTAATCTCTAGATGCAGTTTAAAGCAAAAGTATTCTTGCATTACGGACTTTCGGGATTTTCTAAAATGAAATATTTAAATGACGCGTAACACAATAAACTCATTAATCAATTTTTTTAAGCTTAGCAGACACCTAAAAAAATACAAATTTATACACTAGAATTTTTACCACATTTTATTACATTAAGTATGTTGTAATCGCATTAGAGCTATTAGCAAAACCACAAACAGGTATTTAAAAAATTCATTCTGTAAACCTCTCAAAAACAATTTGCTTTATATTTACTAAACAAAACACATGTACGTTTTTCTTTTTAGTTTTCACATTGATAAATGTCTGAAGTATAAAGCAAATGATGAAAAATGTGTTAATGTTAATTAATTACATTTTCTTGCAACACAACAAAATATCATTAACAAAGAAGAGTGTTCCTAAGAACAAAAGCAAAAACCGTAATTAATATTTGTTATATAATTATTTACTTAAACTTTAACTTAATAATTACATTTATTATCTAGTTTGCAGGAGTCGGCAACGTTTTATCTATGACGTATCAAACCATTCTACTAATACTCCACACAAGGACATCTTTGAAATAATTCGATTCCCGTGATAATGCATGCAGTTAGAGAATAGAGGTCAAAAACATATATATATTTACAGTTTTATTATTTACTAATTTTACCTCATTTAAAAATATATTTAAAAGTAAAAAAAAAAGTAATATAAAAAAAAATTTAAGTCAATTCCTACTTAGATCAACAAAGAAACATTTTATTTTAGGTACTTTTTATTAAATAGTTACACACACACAATTAATATAAATATGTATATGCATATGACAGAATCCCAACATTAAGTGGTAATTAATTTTTATTAATTTTCGTTGAAGTATCGTATTGTCATCCAAAACAATCGTGTATATAAAATTTCAGTTCAACTGAATGCTTTGAAATGTGAGAAAAAAATTTTTCGAGTTTTGACACAAGTTCTCCAAAATTGTCGCTAAGTCGCCAAAAATGATGCCAATATGGCTGTGTATTTGTAATTCTTTAAATAATTAGTTTTAATCCATTAATTTTTATTAATTATAATTAAGTTATAGTATTGTCATCCAAAATAATTATGTATATAAAATTTCAGCTCAATTGAGGGCTTTAAAATGTATTTTATTAACGATTGAAAATTCCACCAAGATAAATAAATAAATATATAGAGAGTGCGAGCTAATAGTAAGAATTGAATAAACAGCATAAAATATAACTATTTCTCAGCCAAAATAAAATAAAACTGTACATTTATATCACGTATTTTTAAACATGCTTATTAAAATAAGAAATAGACAACGTAAAGTATAAGTATTTCCTTTCATTATAGTTAAATAAAAATATAAATAAAAAATTTAATGCGAACCTAGTACTTACAACACTCTACTTTCGAATAGCAAAATCAGGGGTGTAATTAGTGACTTTCAATCTGACACGATTCTGAGCAATCAGTTGTTAAACAATTTCGTTGAGGACACGAAATATTTGTTATATGAGGAGAGTTTTTTTTTACTTGGATATGTAGAACCAAAAGCCAGCCGAAAACAGACTATATGAGATTTTTTTTTCTTCAAACAATTAAATCTCACCAGTGATGACATTCAATCATTTACAAAATAGCTGTAAATTTCTCTTTAGAGTTTTCTTTCATATTTTTTCGCAATTGTGTAAATGTCCATAATTCTGAAGATGTTTCTCAAACAAGATCCATAACAAATTTTTTCTACTTCCATCCATTCAAGGTTTGACGAATTTGTAGAGTAGTGCACAGTGCCACTGAGAATTGTATCACATGCCACATGTGGCACGCATGCCATAGGTTGCCGACCCCTGATCAAGGGTATCAAAAGAAAATCGGCAAGAACGTTCATAAATTAATTGAAACATTCGTTTTATTATAGCAACCAGGCTTAAGGGAAGAAAACAGTTATCGCTAATAAGTAAAAAAAAGTGTCAACAAAATACTTATTCTTTAATATAAGAAAATTATAGAATCGAAAAATGGCAATTTATGAATTTTTTTCAGCTAAAAGTCATAACGTTTGTAATTACTTAATATCTTCTTTTGACGTTGCAATTTCATATTCTTACGAAATTTTTTACAAACTTGCTTTTTTTAATTTTCTTACAATTTTTAATTAATCTAAGTTTATCATTTAATTAATGATTATATTTGCCTGTAAATCTTTTCTTCGAGTTACGACTTAACTAACGAAGATCTGCATTTGGCTAAAGTGGAAAATTGGTGAGGCCTTGGATTTAGCAATGTTTATCTAGATGCCAGAATGAATTAAGCTCTTCATTGCATCGGGTAGGTCGTATACATATAGGTCGTTTGGTGACTGGTTCTGGTCGCCGAAAAGTTGGCTTCGCCAAGGGTCCCCCTATTCAACACTTTAACCCTGCATTTAATCATAATAAAGAAAGATCGTTACAAAAGTCAAAAATTCCAACTACTGCAGTATGTACAATAGAGTATGTTTTTTTATTTTTCTCCACACAATATAACGCACAATAATGTCAAATATTCTAGCACAATGAAACTATGTGTTCTTTATACAATTTTTATAATCTATTGTGCAACGAAAATATTGTTGAAGAATATAAATTCCATTTACGACTTCTGTAAGCTGGAATAGAATGTTGGAAAATGCAGACTATGCACGTAAAAAAAAGTACAAAAACACGATTGCCAAAAAAATTAATTATCTAGCCACACCACCCAGAATGATGGTTATAATACTCGGCTTAATCGAGTGGGTTCGGGTTCGAATCCCGAATAAGGCATGGATGTATCTTCGGGAAAAGATATCGAACTTTCGTCTGAAATGGATTCCCGTCTCGAAAGGAAAGCAGCGTACATCTTCTGTTCTTCTCTGGGATCATCATTTGTAATAAAATCTGTATTCTTCTGTGATTGTGTTATATGTTTCTGTTCTTCTATCTCACGTCTTTTGTATGTATCCCAGTCAGTGGCGCACACAATGGGAGTGTCCTAAGGGTCCCGATAGCCCTTGATTTTTTTTTCGATTGGTTGTAATCCTATGCATATATTATGTAAAATTTAATTACCGTAAAATCCGGCGTATAACGCGCACTTTAAACACAAAATATGAGATAGGTATATAAGGGTGCGCGTTATACACCAGGTATAAAAACGATAGCTTTAAAAATAACTTAAGAGATTAGCATAATTTTTTTTTTACTTTTACACCAATCGAAATACTGTTGATTTAAAAGAAATGATATACCATATGAACTAAAAGAGTTCTAGTTCTAGAAATATACTATTATTTCAAAAGTGGGGCATAATATCTCGAATAAATGACTTCAAAACATAAGAAAGTTGTATAGTAAAATTTCATAATTCTTCTTAAGAAGCGGGGTGCGCGTTATACAGCGAACATACCTCAAAATTAAAAAATGCAGCTTGAAAGTATGGGTGCGCGTTATACCCCATTTTTACGGTTGTATTTGTTATTAATAATTAATTTTATTAATTAATGCTAATTATTCATTCAATAATTAATTTTGTATTATTTTTGTTCCCGAAAATCGACAAAATCAAAATAATATGTTGGACGGCGTATTGGAGCCTGATACCAGAATGGTGGACTTTCGACCCTGGATCCCCCACCCCTTTGAAAAGATTTTGTGTACGCTACTGATCCCAGTAAAAACCCACGACAACAATTAATTGTCTTAGAGAAATATTAATCCTTATTTTATATTATGTCTCTCCCGCACATCCATTGTTCCTTCCACTGCCCATAATACTCTTCATTTTAAAAAAATATCTTCTCATAATTCGTTGCATTTTTAAAACTTTATATTTTACGCCCTGTGACATTTTTACTCTGTCGAAATCATCTCCTAAAAATTATCAACACCGAAATTTCTCTGAAATTGGGAAGATGAAAATTCCTTCCTTTGTGTTCTATCTACCTCTGAGAACACATTCTTCCAGCGTAATTAATTTTTGCTCTTTGGAATCTTTCATCGCCCTCATTTTTTCAAGCTCCAGGACACCCGCCGGTAATCATCTTAATGTCACTGCATTCCATCCTTTGGTATTATAACGCCAAAAATATTATACCATAGGGACCGTGTTCTCTAATTCTCCTTTCTTTTTTAGAAACCCTTTTCATAAAAGGGTAACAGCCGTGTCGCTCTACTTAATGATGTTCATATTTTGGTTAAAATGATGTATAGAAGGATTGCGGTTAAAAAACATGTTGGCGATTTTTTGCAAATTTTTTTTAAATAATTTTTAAAAAAATGTCCCAAACTATCTTGATGGTTATTTAAATGAACTCATTTTATCATAAAAATTATCATTGATAAAGCCCCTTCTCACACATGCTGCAGAAACGTGGGCAGCGAGGGTGACAAAGGAACTTTTGCTTTTTTGACAAAAAGTCCTTAGAAGTATTTTTTATGTGCAACATCTTTCCTCTCGGTTGATGGAAATTTTTGGGGGTGATTTCTGAAAAGGGACGAAAGGGGTAACAGGATGGCGTAAGCGCACGCTGCTTGATTTGACCATTGAGACGTGTCTGCGTCTTTCCTCCCTCGCATGGGGTCCCAAATCTAGATATAAGCACTCGAGCGCTTACTCTCCGTTAGTCTTATTGGAGGGGCATAGGGTCGTAGAATGCTTATTTAAAAAGGAAAACAGGATTTCGGTGGTCGTATACATTTCTTCGAATCAAACGGTTTAAAATTAAAGATTTCCTGCATTTTGTACTTTTCCATATAACGAAATGGTTTGCTTTTTTAAAAAAAATTATCACTCTGTCTCCTGATTTTGAGTGGTGATTTTCAACTTCATTTTGAAAAGCTGAGCAGAAATACTTTTATGAATGATGAACTCAAGCTCGAAATGAACACACATTAAAATGTTTCGACTGCTAATAGGGGGCTTTATTGACGCTTTTTTAAACGGTTTTAAATACTTTAAAATCACAAGTATATGTGTCAAATTTTAGTTATCATTCTGCTCTTCCCCAAATTGAACAAGAATATTTTTTTTGATAAAATATTGCATTACTTCTTTTTTTTAATTAAATAAGTTTTTATTAAGATATAATTATTCGAGATGAAAATTTTTCCATACCAGTTTTTTTTATATTTTTTCAGGAAAAAAATTAAAATTTGCATATTTGTAACGTGTCAGATGTTAAAATCGCGACTACTGTAAGACACGTTTCTTTTTGGAAGTTTAAAATGTGATATTTGGAAAAGAAGGACTAGTTTAGATATTTATAAACTTTTTAAAGAACCAGATATTGTTAAATTCATTGCAATACAAAGGTTAAAATGGACAGGACACCTGATGAGATTGGATGACAATCGAGTCACGAAAAAGTTCTTTGGGCCCGACCAATAACTCGAAAAAAAGGGGAACCAAAGACTCGGTGGTCGTTTGCCAGAAAAGATCTAAAAAATTGATGTCGAAACTAGAAAATAGGCCAAGAACAGAACGCCTGGGAAAGAATTCTTAAAAAATCAGGGCTCATCGGGGTTCGTGTCTGAGGAAGGAATTATCATAACAGAGAGAGTTAGCCAAAATAGTTTGCTGGAATAAAATCGCTATCGAAAATTCGACAAATTTGGCGTTTTGTTGCATACACATTATACTTGATTTTTAACCTATTCTAAGCGAATGGATGTTCCTGTGTCGGAATTATATCAGCTGAGTGATTACCATATATTTCTTTGTACACACACACAATACAGGAACTTTTGAAGTTCTCTAAATTCTAAATTTAAAGTAAGAGGCTGCTATACGGATTTGCTAATTTTAATTTTTGAGGGAAAAAACACACTCTTGGCTTATATTTGGAAGTATAAGGTAGTTCTATCTCATGATATTTTCATTAATGGTTTTAAAAATGATTTTAAAAGATATTTGGAGGGGCAATTCTTTCATTAAAAGGGCCCTGTTTGGAAACATATACTGCTGTTTGTAAAAACGCTACACCATGAAGGAGTCATCAGAATTAAATTAAATGTAATGCACAAACACAGCTTGTTGTGGTACAAATAAATAAATAAATTTTCAAAGTAAAATAACTGCATTAAGTGTCCAAAATTATAGTATATTTGGTGTAGCCACCAAACTCTGCAATGAGTGTTGCTATACGACATGGCATGGAGTCAAACAGATGTTGAATGTCTGCTTGTGGAAGAGAATTCCATATTACTCGTATGTGGCTTAAAGTTCGTCATTTGAAGCTGTAGGACTCGGATCACGAGCGAGACGCCGACCAACCAAATCCCACTCGTTTTCAATAAGTGACATATCCGGCGAATAAACAGGCCAAGGAAGAAGTTGCATGTGTTGGGCTGAAGGAAGCCTCAACATTCCTCCCTTGTGGGTTGTATTATCCTGTAGAAAATGCTCTAGGGATGCTGGACAACTTCGGTCTTTAGCACTTCTGGATGACCTGTTGCTTTAAATTACCCTTGTAGCACGGGGTGTCCATGTAGTCCCCCCCAGACCATATATCGGGTTTTTTGGCCCCTATGACGTTCAAAAATGCCCTGAGGATCGTTCACCGGCATGGCTCTAACACTCCCTCATGGCTCCACAAATTTAAGCGGTATTCGTCAGAAAAGACAACTTGTTTCCAATCAGCCTCCGGTTATGTGTTCATGAGCCCATTTCAGACGGCATATGGCTTGCCTTGGAGGCCTCTATAAAGAACCCTTGAACCTTCCCGTCACGGTGCAAACAAAACCGACATTAATACCCTTAAAGCGTAAACCAACATCCCCGGAGGCTTTTCGGTCATTCACCGCCATACGACCTTCCTTCTTCCACTCCCAGTTTTTTGAGTTGTAAAGTGCAAGTCGGTCAACTGCTTCCAAACTCGCATCATTGTGGAACTGTTCCCTCTGCCGAGCTCTATTCCAAAAAGAAAAATCTCCCTTTTCGAGGGCCCGCTGATTCTCCCCCCTCCCAACTCCTTATAATGTTGAAATTTTACCCTATTTCACTGGAAAGTAAAAGTTCCCCCAAACGTTCGCCATTAATAAATAACCATGCATGATTTTCAATGTCCCCTCAGCCCTCTTTTATACCCTTTCATCTTTAGTTCAAAAAGGGCCTAGCACCCACGCATGCGTGGTGCTCTAAAAACCCTTTTTTTACAATAACACCCCTATTTTGACATTTGTTTTAAATTTCTTTTTATTGGTAATTCCTTCATGGTTTGCATTTTAAAAAAAAAAACCCAGCAGTTTTTATAAAAAGGGTTCTTATAGAAAAATTTGAATACCAGTAGATTCTAATGGATCCTCTTAAAATAATTAGTTTTATTTTTGAAAAGTTTATCTAAGTAAGTAAAAAGGGAAACAGTGATTTAAAAATTTTTTTAAGAAAAATAAAATATGTAAATTTATTGAATTCAATTGGGAAAAAGTAATTTTGTATATTTATAAAAAAATTACGTTTTCCCTTATTATAATCCCAAAAATAAAAACTTTTATTTAAAATTTTTTTTAGATTTCAACCAAAAATGTAAAAAAACCCCACTTTTTTTACTTTTCAAATCATACTTAAAACCCATGTTAAAAAAAAAATGAAACAATAGGAATTATGAAAATAAGATAATAGGTTTTAGAAAACCAAATGGTTTCATCCGCTCATGAAAATTTTTGGGAACAAACATTTTTAAAAAAAAATATTACCTTTAAAAAAAATAAAAAAAGAATATATTGAAATTTTAGACTATTTACATCAATATTTATAAACATCTTCAAAAATTTAAATATTTTTTTCTTTTATTTTTGGGTTTTTAAAATATTAAAAAAAATTTTTCGTTTTTAACTTATTCAAATAAAATATGAAAATATGACAAAAAATTTTTTGAAGAGGTTTTTTTTTTCAGAGATGAAAAAAAGATGATCACGCAAAAAAATCTGGCTATTACTTATGGCATATCAAAGACAATCCCTTTTATTAAAAAAAAAAAGTATTCAATTACCGTACTTCTCAAATCTAAGCCCACTATTTTTGGGTGTTAATGTTCGAAAATCGGGTGGCTTAGAATCGAAACAAAACTTTGTTGAAAGGGGAAAAATTTCCACCCTTTTCAAAAAAAAAATGTAACCGTTCATTCTGGCCACTTGCATCGATGACTTATCCCCTTCGGTTTTTCTTTAGTATTCATCTACCAAACATCATTGTCTCCCCTTTTTAAAAAATTTCTTTTTTATACTCGTTCTTTTTCCCCAAACATCAAAGATATCGTTAGCATCAAAGGGGTTACTATGACGCAAGTATAAAAAAGGGGGCCCAATTTTTACGCAAAAGGAAAAAACGGAAACAGAGTGCGAAAAATGGGTTTTTCCCCGGATGACTCAAATATACGTCGATGGCGTAAACAGAATAATATGGTTTTTTTAAATTTTAAAAGTCTTTAATAATTCTTTTTCATTCTTAAAAACTTTAAAAAATGTTGCGTGAAGACATCTTGGGAAAATGGGCCCCCACCCAAACCCAAAGTTAGATGTAACGAATGAGTTTCGAAACATAAAAACTGACAGTTAGGGAATTATAGGTTCATGTATGGTTTAAAAACTTTTTTAAAACTGGTAAAATAAATTAATTATTAAATTTTCTTAAGTATCGGATGAGGGGGCCTTTTTCTTAATTTTAATTTTTTTTTCCCAAAAAAGGTTGGGTTGACTCAAAGTCATAAACATTTTTTACAAAAATTTTGAAAAATTTTGGGTTTCGGTTTTGATTTGAAATAAATACGGTATATACTTTTTTTCCCTTTGTTTTTCTTCGATATTTTTTTAAAATTTAATATAAAAAAAATTTCCAAAAAAAAATATAAAAACTTTGATATTTTAAAAAAGCTTTAAAATTGTAAATTTAAATCAGTGAACAGTTCGTCTTTTACCAGTTTCCAAATTGAAACACTCTCGGAAGAACTACCAAATACTTCATTTTTATAACAAGTTTCCACGAAACAGAGGGGGAGAGAGGGAAGAGATATACCCTGGAGAGAATTTCATTTTTCTCCTGGGTTAAGAAATTCCCAAATCCGTTTTGTTCAATAAACTAAAGGAAATCAACTGGCGAACGAAACAAAGATGAAAACGTGAAGAAGCGATTTCTGGGGTTTCTAGAGCCCCAAAAGAGCTTTTCATTTATCTACCTGGTAATACAATTCTGATTTCATCCAACCTGACTGCAAACGATAAACATGTTATCCTGTTTTTTGAACAAAAAAGCAGAAACTCTGGGTTTTGTTATGATGCTGAATGACTTAGGAAAAAATATTTTATATCTTCCAAGCAGAGAATAAAGTCAGTAAGATTATAATTTGAAGAACAAGATTCCGAGTGGTAAATTTTTGTTGACACTAAAGCCAGTTCAGTATTTCTCAAACTGTGGGGTGCGCCCTTCTAGGGGAGCATGATAACGCAACAAGACAGGCGCGAGCATATTGAAAAGTCGAAAACAAAAGATCCTTTTAAAAATTATTAATTTACTGTGAAAATAAACAAACAAAATATATTCTAAAATAATAAAAAAACAAGTAATACAAAAAAATAGTTTTTAAGTCAATTCCTACTTAGATCAACAACGAAAAATTTTATTTTAGCTACTTTTTATTAAATAGTTACAATTCATGTTAATATGTATATACATAAGGGCAGAATCACATTAAGTGGTATTAGTTTTTTAATTATCATTAAAGTATCGTATTGTCCTTCTTAATTTCAGTTCAACTGAATGCTTTTAACACGTGAAAAAAACCTTTCAATTTGACACAAGTCGCCAAAAGGGGCACTAAGTCGCCAACGTGGCTGTATTTGTAATTCTTTAAATAATTAGTTTTAATCAACTAATTTTATTAATTATAATTAAGTTATTGTATTGTCATCCAAAATGATCCTGTATATAAAATTTTAAAGGAGATTGAGTTAAAATGTATTATATTAATGATTAAAAATTCCACCAAATAAATGCAGCGGTGCCGAGTAATAGTATGAATTGGGTTAAAGCATTGTTCACGATTCGATCCCATACATAAAGATCGGTAGGGCAGCAATGCATTGTTATAATTTCAATTTGAAATCTAACCTTGCTGGTTTATTAATTAGGAGAGGGGGCCCATCGGTGTCGTCACGTCATTGACCATGGTGCAAAAATTACCCCTGGTCTTGTCGCCGGAAGCTCTTTGTGCTGAACACGACGTAATATTCAATTCATCAATCCACCAAGTTTAAATAGACAAATATATAATAAATTTTAGCGTAGGAGGAGGGTAGAAAGTAGAAATCAATGAAATCCTCTAAACTAATAATCCACTTTAAATAATCACTATTCCAAGGTATTTTTATAATAATTTCAATACTAAGTTAAGAGCAAGTTTATAACCAGAGGCCCATGGGCTTGTCAAATATATATAAAATTAATCCTTATCTTGATAATTTGCACGGTTTAATCCCTTTATTGCCAACAAAAGTTATGCGATTCGCTCCGCAATTCCACCGTTTAACAAGTAGACGAGCGTATGTGATCTATTGGGTAGGGGGAGGGGTAGAAAAGAAGAGGAATAAACAAGCAAATCCTCTGAAGTAAGTAAATCCTTCGCAAATACTGTCAAGGTCATTTGTCTGCATTCCAAAGCCTTCAGAATAATTTTATGGATAGCAGTTCACAGAAAAGATCGTACTTCGGAAAGACGCATATAAACGTCCAGGGCCATTAACGCACTGGCTGAGCTTATAAAAGCCGCAGCATTTAAGATGTTAAAATCATATTGGTGTCAAAGTATAGTATTATTGAATTCAACATATGGTTATTGTATGGAGGGAGGGCGATGAAAATTATGATTGAATTTTAGGTCGCAAATACTGAAAGTTTGAGATGCACTGACTTAAGCAATAAAAGTTTTGAAAAAATCCTGATTTCTAGCATCTTGTTTATTATTTTTATCATTTCCTTAAACTAAATTATATTTTAATGAAAGAAAAATAGTTTCATTAGTTTCATAAAAAGAATTAGAGAATGACACATTACTTGAGGTTACTTCATACTTTACTTACTTCATTAAAATACTTTGTAATGGGCTCTCATGCGCTTTTCCGTTAACCTCTGGGACTGCTTTATTATGACGTTTGATATGAGAACTTCACCTTTTCTAAAAAATGTGTGACATATGCAAATGAGCACCACTATTTAAGTAGAGGTGTTATGAATGAGAGAGAAAAAGGATATAGGATAAATGTGGGAGGAAGGACAGAACAATTTAATGATGTCAGAGTGTTTTGAGGTATGAGTGAATTTATCAGAAGATATTCAGACGTCGTCTGCCTGATTCAGATCTCATTATTAGAAGTCTGCTGCTTAAAGGTTGTAGGGGAAGTAAATATTATTATAATCCATAATAATGGCAGTCGTGTGGGGGAGTTAAATATCTACATATATTTATATTAATTTCGATACAAATTGTTTAAATATAAAATAAATTAGTTAAATATTAAGTTGGACGCCTTTATTGGAGTAAAATGTCTCTTATTATAAATGAAACGAGATGGTCCCAACTTGATTATTAAAAAAATCGAAACAGATAATTATTTAAATGAATTTTAATAGTTGCAAGCTATGAGAAACAGCTTCTAATTAATTTTGCTATTCTTTAATACATATATATATATTATATGTTATTATAATATTACACAGATTGTTCCTTTAGATTCTTTCAGAATTCTTGAATACTGATTTTTTAAATGGAATGATATAAAAATATTTAAAAAATTAACCGGACAAACATTTCAGCTACTGAATTTTTAGAAGGAAAATGCTAGAAAATCTATTAAAAAATAATGAATACCAAATTAACAACATTTTTATACTTGATTTCACTATAGTAGCACCTTCAACACTGAGTTGTTACTAATGGAATTAGTTGGAAGAGAAAATTGCTCTTCAACACGGTGTGGATATCAGTTGGTTGATGTAATTTTTTATATATGAAACCGTTACTATCATTGATATTTTAATCCCTTATTTCTGGAATTATTTGACAAAAATGTGCCAAAAATTGATTTTTTTCTTTTCAATTTTATTTATTACGAAAAACAATTAAAGAAAGAATTGTTTTGTGGGAAACACTTAATGAAGTCGGTATTACATTTAATATTCTGACATACAAATGAAAAATTGATGGACTAAAGTCCTATTTATTCAATTTCTTAACCTATAACAAAATAAATTAAATGATAGCATCATTTTGAAACTTAATTTTAAAAAAATACTCATAAATAGTACAATAATAAGTTTTCTAACTTTGAAATTTCATGAATCTTTTACAGAAAAGTAAATAAATAAAATAATTCGCAGCGCACCAGCCTATGTCGTGTTTTTAACAAAAGACCTATATCGAAAGTCGAATTTGCTTAAAAATTATGAATCGAATTCCATTAAGAATTTTCAAAGGAAAACAAACTTATTTTTTCGTTGTCTAAAATCAATTTAGGACATTCCAAATTCGGCGTGTTTGAGTTACCAAATTGAATTCGACAGATACATATAAGGGTTAGTCAAAAAATAGTTATTGTATCATTATTTAGTAATGAAATACCATTTTTACAAGCAAAACATTTATAATTTAGCTGTTCACACTTATAGTAAGATAGAAAATATTCCTATTTTCACCATTATTTTATATCTAAGCAGTCACTTTATTTTCTATGTTCCAGTAGAGATAATCCTGGAAGACAATTCTTGATCAATAGCAAATAGTTTATTTTTATTGCAAATGAAATCATAGTACAGTTTGATGCGTTCGAAAAGAGGAAATATTTCTTAATGCAGTTTATAGAACTATTGAGAAAATGCATTTTCTGTCAAAATAACCAATATCCTCTTGCTGAGAAACTGTGCTGGTCATTTTCAAAAGAATCTGGAGAAATATTTCGTAAAAATTCGTTTCGCACTTCCATTTTCCAATAAGTGAATCCATAAATTCAATAATAATGGGTGAAACTACTCTTAAAATTAAATGACCTCGTTTAACTTTAGAAAATATATCACAACGATTACTTTTCCCGATTAAATATGGCACTAAACACACATTTGTTCAATTATAGCTGTGTTTTATTTCCCAGTGTTTTTTAAATTTTTAAGCAAATTATTTTAATAAAATTAATGAGTAAACTAAAATTGAGGTGCTGAGAGAAATAATAAATTAACTTCGTTCAGATTGTTTTAGCGGAGTCGTATGGTTTTAATTGAAATTGAATTTTGGAAGCTGTTGATGAAATTGTGAATGACATCTGAGTTTGTATTTCAATGCCGCCAGCTTAAATATCCCACAACATGAGAAATTAGCAGACTTTAAAATTGTGGATGACATCTGAGATTGCATTTCACTGCCTCAATTATCCCGCAGCATGATAAACTAAAGTCCCATTGTCTTAATATCAACTATTTTGCAAGATAAGTTTTGCAAGAGTTGAATATTCTCCACCATACATTAAACTCTTGATTTCAACCACTAAGCTTTTGGCGGGAAAAATATTGGGTGTTAGGGAAAGTTCCGTCGTTTTCTTCTGAAGCAAAAATAAACTTTTTTTCCCTTTTTATATAAAATTTAATCTAAAATATAATGTTCTTTGTTAGTTTTAAATGTCTGCCAGCATTCTAGCGGCTTATCTAGCCTCCTGAAAAAGAAGTCCTCTGTTTTAGAACAAAATTATTCGCTTACTTAGATTTGGACATCATAGTTTATATATTTTTTCCATCAAGAAAGTTTTGCAGCGATCTAACAGAGGGATAGCCAGATGGGGTGTAATATGAGGTATATTCTGTAGAGGTATTCCAAACCCAACTTTGCAATTTTTTTAAGCGGTGTTTCTGCGTCGTTCAGGCGTTGGAAAGCCCGCCGGCTACGCCCACGGTCCGTCAAGGCAGTCATAAAATCCTTTGAACCGAGATTTTCTTTCACAGCGCGATCAAAAGATTCTTCTTTTATTTTCATTATTAGAAAACAAATTACCTGAAAAGTGTTTCAGCTAAGAGATGACGTACAGGTTTGGACAAGATCACAAGATTTCAGGATTTTAGAGCTTATCCTAAATTTAATTTGCTCTGTTATCCCGTTACTGCTGATATTGATACCCAGCACCTGATGAACTACAGCTTGAACTTACTGTCTTGCCCACTGATCAAAGTATGATATGCTATGATATTTGCTATCTTAGTCAACTGAAAAATTTCCATGCAGGAGGGAAATTTGCTGGGGGATTGTTCTTTAACTATTTTAATTCCGACATATATTTGTGAGCAAAGTTCTTCTTGCATGAATATCAGCAAAACAAATATAGATGAAAGTTAATGACAATAACTAACTTGTCTGGCCTGTGGTGAAATTTCAACAGGCAATCTCATTCTGATTGCAGAAAAGAAAAAAGGGAGAAAAAGTCTTAACAAGGAAGTACATTTGTCTCATTAAACTTATTCTAAATTAAATGAACTTTTAGCTATAGGCGATATAAAATTAGCGCAGTAAATAATTTGAATAAAAACTGTTAGAGTTTCGTGAATTTTACATTATTTTTATAACCAGATACAATCCATCTTAAAAAGGTGCACTTTGATGTATCCACCACCAACCACAATGTGGCCCGCAGGCAAATAAGTTGCCTACACCCTGGATTTATACGTACAGGCAGAGAATACAGGCAGGAAAGCAGGCAAAACTATCTTCAGGTCAACAATTAATATATCAATCATTTTAAAAGACGATGTAATAAAAATTCAGTCACAAGATAAATATTGCGCTTGCTTTTAAAGTACACGCTTTATGATAAATATAAGATTCCGAAATTAAACATGTTTGCAGTTCTCAAATAATCGAAATCGAAAAAATCCATCAACTTGAAAAACAGAAATATATTTAATGATTGATGAGTTTTATGAATATATATTCAATGGTGTTCTAAAATATTTCATTTCAACACAAAAATTTCGATTTTTATAAACCTTACATTAGCTTTTACGTATTTTGGGTGGTTTTTTGTATTTCATAAATAATGCAAAATTTGGCTGTATCCTTTTCAAACTAACCCCTTTAAATACTTACTTTTTTAACTTTCTCAGTTTTCTCCCTCTCTCACCCACCTTACCCCTAAATATACCAGAATTTTTAAAAATTAAAATTTATAAACAAATATAAGATGTCCTGAATACTTGAAATAAATCCCCTTGGAGTAAAATTAAAAACAAATTTATAGTTCTATAAATAAACTAGCCGTTGCCTCTACTTTGCTGGATATTTCATGATATTCCAGATTATATATATATATATGTTATATAAGTCCCTATAGAGTCCTCGCGCCTCTTGGTATAAAAAGAACAGGTCTTCAACTACAAAAGCGAAAGTTTGCCCAGAACATACTCTCGAATTCGATTTCCGTGTACCATTTTGGTACATCTTAAACCAACAAAATAAAGTTACTTGCCAGATATCACGTTTTTGTAAGTCCTATCAGCTCAGAAACGGAAAATTTACACACAACTGTTTTCCACACAACCCACCACCACCACTTGGGAGTGGATTACCAAAACTCATTTTAGCGGATCTCTACTCAACAAAAGAAACATATTTGCCATATTTCTAGGCTATGGGTTTAATTTTCATACACGAGATTTTCTCTTTAACGCCCCCCAACCCATCTCATAATCCCCTTGCCAGTCAATTTTCGTAAAAAGCCTGGTAGGATCTTTTACTAGAGGAAATAAACGTGCTTGCCGAAATTTCTGCTGTATGGGAAGGTTGGATCCATAAAAGCATTGCTAACCCTAAATCGCTGGTTTAATAAATTTCAGTAACAGCTTTTAGAAATCATAGTTGGTCTCAGTTTAGTCCAGACTTTTGTATCTACATTTTGTTGTGTCTTGTGAATTCAATTTCTTCCTTCTTTAGCACTGTGGGAACACGAACTTCTTCACTTTTATTTTTATTATACTATATATATATCTTTTTAAATTTTTCAATCGTTGTTAATAAAATACTTTTGTTTCTTAGACTCAGGATTCAATAAATTTTTTAAGCTTGTTATTGGGTGACACTTG
The DNA here is from genome assembly GCA_019973955.1 of Trichonephila inaurata madagascariensis. Taxonomy (NCBI): domain Eukaryota; kingdom Metazoa; phylum Arthropoda; class Arachnida; order Araneae; family Nephilidae; genus Trichonephila; species Trichonephila inaurata. Next base: position 12,299 of record BMAV01023075.1, on the reverse strand, counting down.
ATGTTGTACAGTTTTTAAATATTAATTCATACTTAAATTTTAATTTTTAATTTTTTTTTGAGCTTTATACTGGGTATTTCTGATGACGTTATAACTAAGCACGTAACAGATAATTTACTTCTCTAACGAATTGACTTAAAAAATTTACTATATTGCTTCCCATTTCCTATATATAGATAGAGATGTGTGTAACGGTAAGCGTAATAAACTGGTGGTTTCATGTTTTTATTACCTATCTTTATTCATTCCCTATATAATAAAAAGAAGAATGTGTAGGGGTGGAATCAAAAATGACAATGAAAAGTTTAAATAGAGGTAATTTGAGGCTTACCGATACATTATTGTTCAAGCTTTTGTATAAAAATAATTTCACACCACGGGATCTTAGATTTAATATTATTTTCTGTCTCGATACATATGATGTTTACATTCTCCAGTATTTTTAATTACAATTAATATAATGAAGCACCTCTTATATAATTGCTAATGCAATTTTGTGCATGAAGTCTAACTGGCTTTATCCGGAAATTATTTATACCATTTCATTTCTAAGCTTTAGAAATTCCTTAAGTAAATTAAATAAAAGAATACTCCAAGTTAATTTGGTTCTCATAATTGCGTTTGCATTATTGCGACTATTCAAAGATAGTAATTACTCCAAGCATGGTAAACACTTTGCGAACTTTGGCAAGTAGCTTGCAGGGGTTTACTTTTGTAAAGCAAAGCTTAGTATTTACCAGTACTTTGGTACAGTCAAGTAAGTGTACATGGCTGTTTTGAGAGCATGATTGTTATAGTATTTTCAACATTTGAAATTAGATATACTTCAGAAGAGTTTTGGCTGCCAAAACGTTTCAGAAAAAGAATCAGAAAATTTTCCAGTGAATAAACATTTCCATTAATTATACTTCTTGAAGCAGAAACTGAAAATGTGTATTTCAAATTGGTAGTCATAAAATATACTTTTAAAAAAACTATTTTTAAATTTTTGCATTTCAAGTTACTAATGATATTTGAATCATTTGAAAGGCAGAACTTATTTATTAATGTCAGACTTAACTCTATTTAAAAATATGATTTTAAAACTCCCAAAATGTTTAATAACTATTTATTTTCTAAATGCACCTATAATCACATTTTAAATTTGAAAATTTCAATTTTATTACAACATGAATTCTATAATTATGTTTATAAGTTATTCTTAACGCTAAATTTATCCTCTACAACATAAGTGAAACGGAACGATGAATAAAAAAAATACACATGATACATACGATGCTAATGGAAACGATTCTGTGTACAAACTTAACAAAATATACAAATGATTAACTTTTTGGTGTCCAGTGACTAACAAGGTATTGTTTTGTTACTTATGCCACCTGATCTGTGGTAACATCGATCAAGGGTCCACAGAAACTCATCATTGGCAATCATTTGTTATCAGGCGAAGCAGGCACCACCTGCGGGTGACAGTACGATTTGACTCGGTTTCCCTTGTTTTGGGGAGAAACTTCCCCACCAAGAAGATCAAAATCTCCCCCACTGCCCCTGCCTACCAACTTCCGAGGAAGGACTTGCGGCTCGGCTTTATTTGAAGTACCCCATGCCGCAAAGGTTGCATACGTTGCAAATATCCATGCCAGCTACGGGATTCGAACCAATTTCACCGGCACGGCAATCAGCATCACTAACTACTATACACTATACCGGATAGGAGGGTTGACTAACTAGTTGTTGCTTTCTAATGCAGCGGTTCTTAAACTTTCAATCGCCACCCCACCCCTTTACATGTATCGGGGTGAAATCGCGAACTGAATTTTAGTTTTATCCTTCCCCAACTTAATATTCTTGATCAAAATACAAGTTCTAGTAGAGTTTCTTCATTGGGGACTACTTAGTAATCTATTTTAGAGATAGCACATATCTTTCAATTTTTTCCTTGAGACCTTTCGTAGTCTATAAAGAGGAAAATCTCAATGTTGCATGTGAGGGCTCTGGGGCCGTCTAGAAGATGGCACTGCAGGCCCAGGGGTCACGGACTAGTTTAACAACTACTGCTCCTGATAGTAATTTGCAACCAGTGACACGTTTTACAAAAGATTTCCTGGGGGCCGGTCCATATGGAAAGAGACCTCGCCTACAGCATTTTAAAGTATGGCCATATCCTTACTTGTAAAAATAAGTGTGAATGACTCACAATCTCACAAACCTAGACACAAATCGGCTCGACTGACTTCCACCATTTGCCTAAATCAGTGGTGACCAAGTGGTGATCCGCTAGGAAGGGAATTTCGTAGTCCCCAGAAAAATGTGGAATATACTTACTCATCACGTTAAAGTTATGTTTTGCAAGATGTATTGAAACATAATTCAATTCATAAACATACGTGAAAAGTTATAAAAGCAGCTATATAGAATAATGTATTTTTATACAAAAGCAGTACGGTAAATAAGTCCAGAAAGTAGTGACCCCTAGTTGAAAAGTACTTGCAAGTCTTCCATCGTTATTACATTGAGAATGAAGATCCCAGGCATGGTTATTAATATTGAATAACAGATCCTCTTGCAGCGAAATTTCAGGATAATAATTTGGTATGCATCTAAAGTCTCATCGACTATCGATCCGACAAAACTTTCAAATTTAAAATTTCATTCATCTTTAATGAGATCTAGTTTTGGCTTTCCATAAAGTGAGATACCACTTTTCTTGTGAAGAACGATGAAAATTCTGATTCAACTCTCCACAACTTATTTACAAGAAAATGCCTTTTCATCTGTCACAGCCATCAAAGCACGGGACCGATCTCAGAGTGAAATATAAATGCAGTTCTCCGTCTTGCAGTAACAGCATTGGATCCAAATATCCATAATCTTATTTCAAGTAAGCAGGAACATCCATCGCACTAGAAGAGTAAAATGCTAAAAGTTTGATTTATTTAAACCCTTTTTTTTAATTGCTTTGTTTTTACAGCTTTTGTTTTATTTCGACTATGGTTTTTATTAATAAAAGCTTTCTAACTGGTTACATAATTAATAGTTTCGTATTATTAACTTGGTACATTATATATATATATATATATATATATATATATATATATATATATATATATATATATATATATATATATATATATATATATATATATATATATATATATAATCCTTTGTCTAGAAATATACAAACAGGATTAAATCATTCCCCTTCAAAATTCTCAAAACTTCTTTTCACTTCCCTGAAATTAGGCACAGGTTTTGAACCAGGGACCTCCCGATCTCTAGTCGAATGCTCTACCACTATAAGCTGCCCCGCGTCAGCAGAAACGCTTTACTTTGCGTTGATTAGAAATATGCAGAGACAGAGACAAATCATTGCCATAACTGAATTTCTCAAAAATATTTCTCTTCTTCCCTGAAGAGGGAACGCACGGGACAACCGGGGACCTCTCGATCTGCAGTGGAATGCTGTACCACTGAGCTATACCCCGCGTTAGCGAGCAACTGCTTGCGTTCCGTAGGAACGGATGCAATAACTTTGTCTAGAAATATGCAGAACCGGACAGATCGTTGCCTTCGACCCCCTTCCCATGTGTGGTCCTATTATTATATTATATTATATTATTATTATTGTCCTGCATTTAAATCTGTTTAAATCGTAATTATCTCAGGTTTGGCTGGTCCGATTAACTGAAGGTTAGTATCGTTCAACTCTGCTCGTGACCGCCTTTCGTCCTTGGCCCAGCTTGCCCTGCTAAAGATTTTTAGAAAAATTTTAATCTTGTTACGTCAAAGAAGTATAACTTCTTACGTGCGTACATAAGTACACACACACACTTTCTTTTTATAAATATATATAACACTTAAAAAATTCTATTAGTGGTCCGCGGTATTTAAATTATGAATTTACTGGTCCGTGAGGTCAAAACGTTTGGCGTCCTCTGGCCCAAATGATCGTGCATGGTGTTCGGTCTATGCGCTACGGACACGACTCTGTCGGATTGCGTGACGCGTGCGGTGCTGGCGGCTGTTGCCGGAATGACATATAACTCGAAATTCCCAGTTTTTTGAAGAATATATCCGGGTATAACATTTGACGATTAAAATCATTTTGGGTCTGCAATCTTACGGTAAAATCAAAAACGAGATGTTAGAACGAGCCAAGGTCGGTTTATTACATGCCTTAAAACGTCTCCGATGGCAACGAAACATCAGGATGGTATATATACTCAATGAAAATTACATTCAATTCTAAGGCACTTGACTTCCCACGCGAATGAGGTTTCCATCCTACTGATGGTTGCATATCGGTAGATGTCACCGTTAAGCGCAATTACACTAAAGGAAGTAGGTTGGTTAAACCGTTGGATCTTTTGACATTTGGGTCTTAACGATGCTATATCAATGTGACCCACTGGCTGAGCCTCAAAAACTAGCTGTCTGTTTATGGCGACTACAGAGAGGGAAGATCGCTCAATTAACACTCCTAACTTTTCATGCGTCCTTATAAACTATCCGACGAATAGCTTGAATCAGTGCAGCTTTATCCATTGGGTGCTAGGGAAGGGCGCCCAGGGGCCTGGGGTCCGAATAAGTTTGACTTAACCAGATTTTACCTGTATGCCGTGCCGGTGGGCCTGTAGATCTACTATTCCCAGGGCCTGAAATAGCAGGCTTAAACCGGCACAAACGGAACATGTTCAGTTACCATTGATAGGCGACTGAGGTGGGTGATATGCATCGGAAGTTGTCATTTGTGAAATGAATGTGAAGAATGGAATGCCGAGTACATGAAAATGTTGAAAATAAAACATTTAAAAGAATTTTCAACAAAGTACATTCGAAGCGCAAAAAATAAAAATACACATTCCCACTGAAATAATATACTTATAAATGTCGTACTGCAAGTATTTGATAATTTATTTGTCATACTAAATTAGAAACAATTTTTGTATTCTTCATTGACTTCCGTAGGGCTGTCATATACAAAATTTAATACATATCTTGATACTTGTATAGGTTTGTAAAATCACGTACGCGTGCTGCATTTTCAAAAAGCGGCAGGAATAGACCAAACACTCCAATTGTAATTTCTCGAAGAGGTAATCTAGTCAGACACGGTTTTGTAAGCAATTTATTTCTCCAACGGGTTTTGTTATATGCATCTCCCATCCTGACTATAACGCAGTAACTCGCGAAAAAATTGCACGTTTTCAAAATAAGCTTACCTTAAAAAATTACTAATGCTTCCTGGTTTATCAGAAACGAAATCTTGCACAAAGATCTCAAACTTGATCAATTCTTGATTTCTTGCAGAAATCAGTCCACGAGTTTTTTGACAGATTACTCAATTCCTTGTAAATCTATTTGGAGTCATCCTGCCTATGATAACTCGGTCCCCAAGCTCTGCAAAAAACCCAGAGCTTCTCTTCACCACATATATTAGCATTTCCCAAGTCTTAAAGACTTCGGAGATCCTGAATATAGTCTTTTGTTAACTCTTTTCAAGAATTTATTTTTTTTTTAAAATTATTTTAATTTTTAATTTTCGTCATTTGTGCAATTTCATCTCCGTTAAATTACTTCGACCACACACACACTACATTCTTTTTGAATTGGTCTTGCGTAGTAGTTTAATTCCATGTCAGTATTCTCCTTTGCCATGTGGATCACCTTTTATTGCATCTTGGCAGATGGCATCACGTATGGACACTTTCTGTGTCAACGCCTTCTCTTTTTCTTTCGCTGTTCAACTGACTCTTACCTAATAAATGCTACGTTCCAGCAGTGTTTGTCCTTCCCCTTTATTTTAACATCATATACGAGCACCACGGCATTAATTGCTTTTTATCCTCCATTTTATTTTCAAATTCTGTAGTATTCTACTTTCTGATTTCGTTCCGCAAAAGGACAGATCGAAAGAGCACAGACTTCTCACCTCCCTCCGGGATGGTGCCTCATTAAATATGTTCCATACTTGGAAATTGAATTGTTTCTCACATTCTCACCGGTAGTATGTCTTCAGCTACAGGTGAAGCTTTCTTTTAGAACGGCTCTGAGCTGTTGTTAATAATTTTGATAACATCTTTTAAATTTTACACGGAACTTTCAATTAATTATTCTCTTTTTCTTACATTGAATTATAATGAGAGGGTATGCGTTTTTTGATGCAGATACCTCGTATTTTGAAGCCGTAGGCCGTGGTGTATGGTTTATAGTAAAATTCGAATTGCGGTTTTTAGCGTAAAGTGCTTTGTGCATTTGTGCGGTATTTTTGTAAAGAAATGTGAGGAAAATTATGAATGAAAATAGGGCCGCAAATGTGGAAAGTGTGAGAAGCACTCACAATAGAAGGTTAATGTTACTTAAGTTTTATATATAATAAGGGTTTTGAGAACTATAAGGAGAATTGTTAAGGAACGTCAGAGAGATATCAGATAACACATCTAGTTAATTACAAAGGAGAATTAATTTCCTTTAGTATCGTAGAGAATATTAACTTCACTTTCATTATATAATAATTAATCGAGTCTAATAGATTTAATATATTGCTTCTTTAACCGGATCTTGTATTAATGAAATGAGCGGAGAATATTTACTTATTTTATTTTGCTGAAAATGTATGTTGTTAATTTCTCTCACAGTTTTCGAGGAAATCAAATAACGGGAAGGAAAGAAAGTGTTATACGTGGTTTTAAAATGATTCTGGGATATAGTTTATGCATAAAGTTGCATTATGCCATATATTTGGTTATATTTATACTTTTTTCCCTTTTCAATATGGAAGGATAAAAGCTGTTAGTTGCGGCTGTACCTTAATAAAAGTGCCGATATTCACGCAGCAGTTAAATACTGCATTCTAATTTATTATGCGTTTCTGAATTTATATTTCTTCGTTATTGGTATAATTCACATGATTCTGCTTCAAGAATATGACGATGGTGCATTTGCTCATTCAGTTTGTTTTTCATTTTTCATCGTGTTTTGGTACGTTTATGGTTTAACCCTTTACCGACGCGGTATTTATCAGGCTGCTCATATTAAAATTACATAGAATAAGCATTTTTGTGAATATTCGATATTTAGCAGGATCACTCTTTAATTTCCGCTTTTCTGGATACATTTCAGCACAGGTTCCTATAAATTTGTTTTGGCTGGAGAAAGCGGTGGTTTCAAATAGAAGTTGCACGTTTTCGGCTGATATTTTGATCTAAGTTTGGGTGTCATTTTTGTTCCGAAAAGTAGTAAGTCAAGACATGAAGTAAGAGGTGTGTACTTCAATGTTAGTTAGACCTCAAAATGGTGACTATTTATTTTTATTTTTAAGTGAACCATTTAATTAATTTTACAGCTAAATAACTTTGAGGTACTTACAAGTATCGACAATACATAGGATGCTGAGGAGCAAGAACTTTTTTTTCGTCCGTGTAGCTTATAGTTTTTGTTGTTGTTGCTGTTGTTGTTTTGTGAATTAATCTGTCTAGAGCAATAGAGGATTATGCTTTTTAAACTCGTTTTAACTTAACTATTTATATTGCTTTTTAAGTTTTTTTTATTTTAACGTTTTCAAAAAAATTTTTAAAATTTGAATCCAAGCTTGTTTTTTATACCACATAATGAAATGAATTATCTATAATTTATTCAAGAATTAGGGAAACACATTTTAATTTCTTTATGTGTAACTGAGATTTAACAATAATAGGAGGTTTTCAAGGTGCTATTATTATTTTTTTCTTAGAGTCTGGAAAAAAGAAGCTCAGTCTTCAAGAGGATTTGGATTTATAACAGAACCTACCATCTGAAAGCAGTGATGCACTAACAGATGATTCTTCAGATGAAAAAGTCCCAGCAAATTATTTGCTGGAATTTTCGTTAGATTCTTAAAATGACAATCAAGAGACTGAACAAGACTCAAGGTGTAGTAGTTCATATTCAGAAAATACGGTATTTTCTACCCCAGGATGCATTGTTAAAAAAAACATTCAACCGAAACCTCACTCAAAATGTACAACGTGTAATGAATTTTTGTGTATTAATAAAAAAAAAAATTTTCTTTAAATATCATCAAATTAAGCGTATGGGTAAAACATGCTTTGATGTGTAAAAAAAGGAAATAGAATTTTTAGAAATCTTTTATGATTTTCAAGAACAATATTTTGTGCTGTAAAATATTCGTCTGGTTGTAGCATTTTTAATAGTTAAAACTCCGTTAAAAATGCCGTACGGTCATTTTGTATTATAAGAATATTTTAAACTTCCGTGTACTGACGGGGCTTTAAAGTTCTAATTTAATTAATTAGCTCTAATGGATTAAATTTCCCCTAGTTGAGTATTTTATTTATGTATATTCCATAACTTTCAATGTAGTGATTTAAAAAAAAAAATATTGCATGAAAAAATTGCGTGAGTATGATGTAGTAGATAAAGGATTAAAGTATCCGACTACGTTTAGAACCGTGTTTTACAAAAGCATTAAATGGATAATATTTATGATATTTAGCATAACTTATATTAGACAATGTATATAAAATTGGGTTAAGAATAGAATTACAATAAAAAATTATTTAAGTACAATATTTCGACAAACAATTAACTTAGAATAACCTTTTCCCAAATGTTCTCTTTTTGTAAAAAATGCTACTATTGTATTAATATTTTGCTCCAGACCTCTGTTTTGGGGCTCGACTACAATTTTGAAACACATAACTTGAAGTCGGTTTATCATGTTTTTTACGAAAACAGAAGGGAGAAATTTTAGAAAATGCGCCGATAATTATTTCAAATGGTTTGTAACTCTGAAAATAATGTGAATTTTCAAAATAATAGTTGAATATACAGAACGAGTGCAAAAGGTTATATACAGGCAAAATATTGAAATAATACAGCGGCATTTTTCACAAAATGCATTTTGAAAAAGGATTTATTCAGATATTTTAACAAAATATTATTTAAATAATTTTTTGTCATAATAATTCTTAAAAACAATTTTATATGTCTCAATCCTAATCAAGTATTTTAAATATCATGAAAATTATACATTTATGCGCTTTTGGAAATCATGGTTCCAGGCTGTCAGTCGAATACTACTAAAGCTCTGAGCTCAACTTTAGGTATAAGATTGGAAATTTTAATCTTAGTTCATTTGAACTCATCATGCCTGGGAATTTTATACAAATAAATAGCCATCTTTTTCTTTAGATCTTATTTAAAATATACTTCTACGCAAGAAAAGGAGGGCTAAATATAAAAGCTTATTTTCAAAGTGTTTAAGCCTTAAAAGACTACTATTATCAGCTGCATTAAGTCGCCAGTTACTTGTCCACAGTTCCGAAAATTAATGCCAAGCTCCCTCAAGCAAAAGTCAACGTAATGCTTTTCATTAATCCTACTGTCTGCTTGAGAACAGCTTTCTGGCGCCAAGATGGTGATTCAGAAAATTTATACTACTCGTAGTTTCCATTTTCTGTGTCTCCTCGCAAACTACCTCTGAATGGTTGGGTGTCATTATCAGTTTCGGTAAAAAGAAAGAGAACTTTTTTTCATTCAATATTTCGTAGAACAATGAGTTTCAAACTTTCAATATTTGCGACCCAATATTCAATCATAATTTTCATTACCCTCTCCCCTCAAATACAATAACAATGTACTGAATTCAATAATACTATACTTTGACGCTAAAGCTACAATACGACTTTCACCTCTTAAGTACCACCGGCGTATATAAACGTCTCACTCTGCCGAAGCGGTAATTGCCCAGAACGTATATATATGTCTTTCCAACTTATTTATTCCTTTTTATCCCCTTCTCAATACATCACATATGCGCGCCTACGTGGAAAACGGAGGCATTGGAAAGTGAATCGCGTAACTTTCAATCGGCAGTTAAGGGATTAATTATAAACCGTGCAAATTATCAAGAGAAGTGTTATATATACCCACTTCTAAGTTATATATTTCAAAAATTCTAGTTCAGCCTCTGTGCAGAGGTCTGAGCTATATACATGCAAAACACTATTATAATAGAAGCATTTTTCATAAAAGGAGAATGTTTTGAAAATGGTTCATTCTATGCTCATTTTTTTGTAAAATATTGTGCCAAATAATTTTTTATTGTTATAATATTCTTAGAGAACATTTTATATACTTTTCTAATCTAATACTTACTAAATATCATAAATATTGATACATTTGTGAGCTTTTTGCAAAATCCCGGTTCCGAATGTAGTCGTATACCTTAATATGTTTTATTTTGAGAAATTCGTAAATAATTTTGCTTGATTGATAAAACTATATGAGGCCACCCCTTGTTTTGGCCGCCTGCTGGGATCGGTCCTGCCACTGACATAGTACTGACTGGTGACGATAAATCGTCTTGGATGTCAAAGTAGATCAAGAATCAACGTACAACAAGAGCTTAAAAATATTTCTGTTGCCTACGATATCCGCACTGAATTACATTAGGTCTAGGAGACAGAGGCTGGTTATGAGAATATCTTAAATCCTCAAAAAAATTCTAAACAGTACAATAAATTACTCCTTTAATGCTAAATAACAATAGATTATAATTTTAGACCTTGAATTTGTATCACATGGGGATAAATTTGATTGTTTTTCCTGAATTTGAAAATTTTGTGTACCCATCATACGGAAGACAGCGCCTCGTGAGCCAATGCCTTCCTTTGGAGATTCTTCCATTGTGACCCTTTGTTAACTTTTGCAGTCCAAGTTTTCTCGTTTATAATCCCAAAGTCTGATTCCACTGAGTCTGCCCATCTCAGCCTTGGTCTTCCTCGCTTCTGAATTCTAGCAACTTTGAACTGCAATATCTCTTTGACATTATCATCTGACATTCGAATTATATGGTCCGTCCAATTCATTTTTATGTATTTTTATTTATTTTTATGTATTTAGTGATGTCAGGTTGTTTATAAATTTTATATAATTCAAAACTGCATCTTCTTCTCCAGCTATTGTTTTCGTTTACACCTCCAAGTATATATACTTCGAAGTATTTTTCTCTCAAAAAATTTCATTCTTTCCTTCCAGTTTTGTTGTTGTCCAAGTGAGTGTTGTGTTATTTCTCCTTTATTCTAATAAAAAAAATTAATGTTATATGATGTATTTTATTTATTCAATTTTTGTGTATTTCATTAAAGATTTTTGTACATATTTATTTTGATCCTCGTTGTCTAGACTCTAGACACTCTCAATAATCCTGCTGTTGTTACTAATACCACCTGATCGGCAAAGGCCAGATCAAGGCCACGAAATTCATCATGGAAAGGACAAAGGAGCCTGTCGTTGTCGTAGCTTTGAGCCCCATCAGGTGACGAATGATTTATCTCGGTTTCCCCAAAAAGGAGAACCCCTGGTGGGGGGGGTGGTCCTTTCTCTTCCCCTTCGACCAGCCTCACGGGGAGGACTTGCGGCTCGACGGCTATTTAAAATACCCCCATGCCGCGAAGGCACTATCATTTTCAAACATCCATGTTTTTTCCGGGATTCGAACCCAGTTCCAACAGCACAGCATCAATAACCTGGGGGGATTATTGAGGTGTACTTTTTTAATTTAAAGACAAACTGAATCATTTTTTTCTTATAAAATATTTCAATACAATTAATTTTCTTATTGTATTTACGCCCAAAAAAACTATAAAAAAACTTCGAAATAAAAAACAAACATTATTTTTGTGGTGTCGATAAATTACAAACACAATAAATAAATTTTTTTCTATGAAATTACTTACAAAAAATACAATGTAAAATAATCTCTTTGAATCTGTTCTTGGGGACAAATTTTTTTTTTGCTCAATGTAAAACAATTTCACTGCTTTTTTCTGTTTCTTTTCATTTCATAAAGAATTATGAAGGGTGATAGAAAAATATTTTCTTATTTCAAATTAATCTAGCTTTTCTTTATTTTTCCCGTGTTGAGACAAAAAAAGAAATTTTCTGACCTGAATTCCCTTATTTTGTTATTTTCTTGTTGTTTAATTTTTTTTCCGTCTGCACTTTTTGTAAATCCTTTTTTTTATTTATTAAAATATTATCTTTTTTAAAAAATGAGACGTCTAAAAAAATTTAAAAAATATTGGCATATCGGATAAAATGTAAAATTTGGAAGGATATATGCTTTGACTTTAAAAATTTATTCAAGTCAAAAAGGGGAAATTTATTTTATGGAATGTCATTTATGAATATTTAACACGGAATTTTCAATTTCTATTTTCTTCAAATATTTTATATATTTCCCCCGAACACATTAAGATGCATTTTTTTTTACATTTTACGAGGAGTTTTCTTTT
>BMAV01023074.1:0-88811 GCA_019973955.1 Trichonephila inaurata madagascariensis | reverse complement strand
ATTCCCTGATTCAAAATTAACTACAATCAATCGTGATTCATATCGTCTATTAAAAAAGGTTTCAACTAAACTACTCTACTATTAAATAACTACTTTTGTTGTTATCACCTTCAAAACAAGTTTTATCAACATTTAGCTGAAGAATTCATTGAAGAAGAATTAGTCATGAGTTGTTTCACGCAGTGAATCGAGTGGTCCTAGACAAGAACGTGCTCAGCATAACTAAGGTACTTACCACAGACATTGTGTATGCATTGATTCTCTGAAATTCAAATATGCTTGTCACATGTGGAGACAGATTTAGCGGTGTCAGGATCAAGAGTGGTGATTCGTGTGGGAAACATCCTTAGTCATAAGGCTAATTGTTTGATGTGTGAGAATACTCGAGGAAATCTCCTTACCTGTAATATTTATTAAAACTTTTGTACTTTGACTCCCAAATTTAAAATCTTCAAACTTTATGGGTTATATCAGTGTTTCTCAAAGTATGGGGCGCGACCCCCTTGAGGACGTGATAACCCTACGAGGGGGAAGCGAGCATATTGAAAAGTCAAAACAAAACAAAAGATTATTTTCAAAATTAATTAATTTACTGAAAGTAAACAAAAACAAAATACATTTTGACATTATAAAAAATAAAATACACATATTTTATAATTAATTTGACAGTACTAAGTAAAGAACAAGTTTATTGATTACCAGTGACCCCATGGGCTTCTCATATATAAAACTATATGCAAAAATCAACGCTTATCTTGATAATTTGTACGGTTTATATAAGAAATCCCTTAAATGACGATTCAAAATTACGCGATTTCCCCAATGCCCTCGTTTAACACGTAGGCAAGCGTATGTGGTGTATTGGGAACGGGCTGGGGGAGTAGGAAAGGAATAACTAAGTGAATTCCTCTGAAATAAGTAAATCCTTCTCAAACACTGTTAATATGATTTTATTGCATTCCAAAGCCTTCAAAATATTTTTATGCAGAGCAGTTCAGAAACGTATATATACGTCCGGGGCAATCAGCGCACTGGTTGAGCGAGACGTTTATATACGCCGTCTGCACTTAAAGGGTTAAAGCCTAGTTGTAGGTTTAGAGTCTAAGTATAGTATTATTGAATTCACTTCATTGTTATTGGTTGGAGGAAGGAAGGCACGATGAAAATTTTGATTGATTATTGCGTCACAAATAATGAAAGTTTGAGAAACACTGGGTTATATATCGAATTAAAAAACTATTTACTATGTATACAAATTAACATGCATTTAATTTTTATGATTTGTATAAAGGAACGTCCACAAAGACAAAGTTTGTGGGCAACCAGTACAACATGTACCCTATACCAGTCTATGCCCATATTAGCATGACAATATATATGGTTGCAGGTATTCTGTATTTTTTTTATGAAGTTGTACATTAAAGTCTTAAGAGACGAGAAATTTTAACGAAATTTAAACTCCATTTTTAAACGAGAGGGAAAAATGATATGCTTTAACATATTTAACATCTAAAAACTTTATTGTAGTATTTTTTTTATTACAATTAAGGTAGTCCTCATTTCTAATTTTTCATAGATTTTGTAGTTAGAAGAAATAAATTGAATAGAATTATTATGTGCTGTGAAAATGTTGGTTTCACAATCTGATGCAACTATTCTTATGTACCGTTCACTGATTCATGTTTTACCATAGGAATTTAGTTTAAGCAAATCAAATATTCTTCAGGTCATGTTTTCCAGTTAGCAGCTGATACTGTACTTTGGATCATATGCTATGGTTTCAATATACTACACAGTTTGAGCAAGCATGTCTGAGGTAATACACGAAAATGTAAATGGCCATTGAGAGGAATTAGCAACTTAAGTTAATAACATTTTAATCTATTTTTTACATATATAAATTAAATACGAATTTTACTCAACTATTAGTCATTCATTGCTCATACACATTTTCTATTAAAGAGTAAAAATATCAATATTTTATGTTTTACTTGTAAAATAAGTGGTCCGAGTAAATGTTTAAATTTTACAGTGCAGTAAATAAATGAAACGCATAATTTTTATTATTTATAAACGTATTATTTATATTTTGAAATTTTGCTTAGCTCAATAAGTCTGACAATTGATGCCAAATATGTGGATAATATGAAATAATAATAATAATATTTTACTAAGAACTATACTCCAGGAGACCTCTTGAAAATTTATTTACTCCTAAAATAATCGAAAAATAAACTTTTTAATAGTTTTATTACTCTTAAGATTTCTCTACAAAACCATTATCTTTTTTTCTTGAAAGTGTATTGCGATTATGCACAACAATTGATTTTTTCAAAATTGTTCAAAACAATACCACGTATTTTATTTGATGAGTGTCATAATTATAATATCATTGTTTAAAATATAAGTATATTTTGGAACAATAATAACGGGATGTGTATAGCGTATAGTGATTAAATAATGCATTTTAATTGATTACTATCGGGTAACCAAGGAAAAGAAAAAGTACAATTTGACAAAACAACAATAAAATATACTTAATGGGGGAAAAGAGTGGCAATAGTTCTAATCTTCGAAATGTAAAACTATTTCATTTCAAAATACTGTCGGTAGAATTCATATCAGATAATGTAAATTTTTCAATGCATAGACAGATACTGTTATGAAGCAATATAAGCTCAACAGATAATAGAAGCATTTTAATTACAGTTTCTTTTTATGAATCTTTATGTAAATATATGTTAAACAAAATTAATTTAATTAACTGGGGTTATTCCAGGCCCAAACTTACCAATGAATTTAGTACAGGCACATTTTTTTTAAATTAAATGTTTGCCCACACAGAAAAATTAATAATTGTATTAAACCACTATCCAAAGAATTATTTTTCTTCTGAATATTCTACTAAATAATCTCTCAAATTTTCAGACAATAGTTTGATTTTTGAAGCTAAAGGTAATTCTATATTTTTAATACTAAAAAACTAATTTTTATTTAATTATGCTTAGCTTTGAGCAGTTAAATTAACAAATTCTAAATAAATTTCTATACGTGTGTGAAAGAAAGAGAGAGAACGTTTCATTATACTTTTTATTAAATTAATATCAATGGCTCACATATTAACCCACAAATTTGAAGCCCTTACTCTCCAGCCCTACAAAGAATCAAAACCAATGTTGAGATAAATTTTTTCAACCAGATAAGATATCAACAACTATATAGGAGAATTTTTCACAGTCGATTAAACACACATTGCCACCTTCCTATTCGAACATCATAACTTTCGCCTGAGAAAGTCGAAGGCGTTCAACTTCACCCCACTGTCTTTTGTGTCAAAGTACACAAGAGAGAGTCTCTACCTACGCAATGTCTATAAATTACCTCAATATTAGAAACTTCTGTTGGATCAATAAACAGACTGCACATAACTAAGTCTTGAGAGAGAATGAGTTAATGCATCAACGGACGGTCGTCTACAACACCTGCTGTATGTAGACCTTAATGATAAGGTCTATTAGACACACAAAAGCAAGGATATTAATAAAGTGTAGAGTTAAGGGAAAGTACTCATTTTGTTTACTCTGAATATCGTGTGATTCGCTTAGCAGAATAAATAAGAATTTTTTGCATTAATTCGAAGCATTAAAAATAATATTATTTTATCTAGGTATATTAATAATAATATTATTTTATCTTTCTCAAAATTCTCGAAATTACATTTAATTAATTTGAGGAAATAATGTGATGGTATTTTCAAGTGATAAAGGAAATTAACAAACACTTTTATATAATTTATATTAATTCTGCAAAAAACAGAGATATATGGTAGTTAATATTTAAAATTATTATAAATAACTGAAATGCTGCAAAATAATTAAGGAAAATTTAATGAACAGTTCAGGAAGGCAACAAAAATTAGGAATTAAATTTAGAAATCATATTTATTCCAAGAATATAAATTCTGCACTACAAATGCTGATTTCAAAGGTTTGGTATTTTGAACTCAATTGTGCATATCGGTTTTAATATTTTATCTTTAATGCCGATCTTCTAAGGATCGAACAAGATGCGTTGGCATCAATTTTGCAGCAGAGAGATCAAAATTTCTGCCACTGCGTAATGTTTTTCCATCCTGTTTTTCAAATTACCAAGATTCATAATAAATAATAACCTATTACAATACAGTTAATAATAACTTATTGAGAATTTTTGAAAAAAGTCAAAAATATTTTTTATATGTTACTTGAATGCAACTCTCCATTTTTTTAATATTTGATTATTTAGTCGTATTATTGAAATATTTGATGACTTCAATAGTTAATTTCTCAAAATTACTTCTTTAAATGAAAATTTCTAACTGAAAGAGATAAAAAAAAAGGTTTTCAACAATTATAGGTATGGTTAATTAATACACTTAATTATTGATATTTACCTCGTTAAGAATGCATAGGTTCAACAACTTAAGTGCCATAGGTAAAATAGATAATCATGAAAGTGATTCTCAATGTATTTAAAGCTAATTTAAATAAGTAAAGAGAGAACATTAAAAGCTTTAAAATTTACTTAAAATTATAAACTGTGCTACAGTGAAAGGTAGTAAAAAGTTTAAAAGATTCGCATATATTTTTAATTGTATATTTTGTCCTAAAATGTAATTAGTCTTCTAACTATTAAATTTTATCTTCAATTGCATTTTTTCTTTACCACAGAAATTTCATTTAAAGTATGAAACAGAAATGCTTTCCGTTTAATTAATGTCAAGAAAGGAATTTGAAATAATTATTCTTCTTAAAAATATGAAACCTGCTGATTTGAAATTTCATTATAATTTTTCATTTCCTACTATTAGTTCACAATCACGTTAGATATATCTTGTTCAAATTTTAAATCGTTAAATAAAATACAATTAAAAGCGTTCAATTGATCTGAAATTTAAGTACATGGTTATTTTGGATGACAATAAGGTAACTTAACAATAATTAATAATAAATAATTCATTAAAACTAATTATTCATAGAATTACAGATACGGCCACGTTGACATTATTTTTGGTGACTTAGCAACCATTTTGGTGACTTGTGACAAAACTTTAAAAGGTTTATTCTCATATTCTAAAGCATTTATTTGAGCTGAAATTTTCTATACACAATTGCTTTAGGTGACAATGCGATAATTTAACTATAATTAATTAAACTTTTAATTGACTGAAACTAATTATTTAAAGTAGTACAGATACAGAGTCACGCATTCAGTTGAACCGAAATTTTATATACACGATTGTTTTAGATGACAATACGATACTTTAATGATAACTAATAAAAATTAATTGCCCCATAATATTGTGATTTTGTCATATATATATACATATACATATGAAAAAATTAAATTATATTTTAATTATTTGATAAAAAATAACTAAAATAAAATTTTTGTTTACTGACCTAAGTAGGAATTGACTTAATTTATTTTTATATTACTTTTCTTTTTTATTGTTGCTTATAATAGTGACATTTTCTTCAAAAAGAGCATGTCAAAGGAACATCACATTGGTTTTTTAACTATTGATTTTACGAACCTTTCCAGTTTATAAAGTCATAGGCTTTGATAAAATTATATAACGTTCGGCAAAATGAAAAGATGCGAAAGCTTATTTTCTTACATAACATTTTAAAATTCTTCTCAATAATAGATATTGTTACTTATTTATGTATCTATATTTTTTTTTGTATTTCAGAACAACACAATTACTCACACACGTATAAACATGCACACACACACATATATATATACTAGCTGATATACCCATTCTTCGCACGGGTGTATTGAAAAATTAAACAATACAGACTGAAGGATAAAAGAGTTTTTAATGAGTTAATTTTACGGGAATTGTAAATTAAACAAAAAAAAAGCTTTTTGCATATCTCATCTAAATAAAAAACCATGTTTGCTTAATTTTAAGTATGTAGATATAACAGAGCTGAAAAAAAAGAATTTTTTTTTAAATTTATAACGCCTGTAACTCTGTTGTGGGTCAATTTTTGAAAACACCTTCCTTCTGCTCAGCAAAAATAACACATTGTTACAAATTTTGTGTAATAAACTCTTAAAATAGTGCAAATAATTAGTATCTGGATGTGTAATACGTTAATATTAAATCTCTATATACAATATTGAATTTATTGAACAATCTCTCTATATACAATATTGAATTTATTGAATAATTTCTCTATATACAATATTCAATTTAATGAACAATCTCTCTATATACAATATTAAATTTACTGAACAATCTCTCTATATACAATATTAAATTTACTGAACAATCTCTCTATGTACAATATTAAATTTATTGAACTATCTCTATATACAATAGTCAGTTCAAAACAGGTCTAAAAACAGTAGAGGTGAAACGAATCTGCAAACAGGGGGCATGACCTTTGACACTGTCGATGGGGTGAGGCTGGGTTGGATGAAACGTAGTTGCAAGCAAGGGGTGAGAAGGATATATGACCTTTGACACTGTCGATTGAAATAAATGATCCCTATTTGAAACGGATATTGTTCACCATTTCATTGGTTTTAATTTTATTTTCGTGGAACCCTCATTTTTTCTACAATAAAAGTAGCCTAAGTTATTTCTTATAACATTAGCTATCTGCCAGTGAAAGTTTCATCAAAATTGGTCCAGCCGTTTCAGAGATTGACCGGAATAAACCGATAGACAGCCAGACAAAAAATTTTAAAAATTGATATTTTCATATAAGTACCTTATATACTTTTAAATGCATTTAGTAAAAAAGCTTTTAATTTCAAATTACAAACTAACACTTCATTTTTATTTATATGTATATGTATATATATATATACAGTAGAACGTTTATCCGATTATCCGAATCAATTAGGACCAGACACCATTCGGATAACCGAAAACCGAATACGATCCATGCAGTATATGAAACCAGATACTATACAAATATTGAAAATCATCATATGAGGGATACGTGCTTGAAGAAAAAGCAAAATAGGTGCCAAATGTCACAATTTTACCTTTATTGTGGAAAATAATCATTTATATTTCACTGTACCATTGTACACCTTCATTTTTTCGCTGCAAGGTCTCTGATTCTCTTGAGCAGCAGTAGTTGAGTCGGACAGCACTCTGATTGTTGTTCGTACCACTCCATAGCTGTCTCTAACGCAGAAAATGCGTCAGCATTCTCCCTACGCGAGACTGTTCAATATTTCAAGTTTCGTCTCAATGCTAAAGACGTTGCGGTTCCGTTTTGAATTTGAAACCACAGCAGTTCACAACTCAACAAAAGAGCACGTATACTCCCCCTCACTTGGAAACAAACTGACCTAATATTCCAAGCAAATGTTTACCAAATCACACAACTGAAATTTCCCAAATATCGCTGACTTTGAGTTAGCCCGTCACTTTTGGCTTCATACGAAGCAACTCTTGAACATTGCACTGTTCGAAAACGTATTCATATAGTTGACAAAAAAAAGCTGGTTTGGATATTTGACGCTCCGGATAATAAACGTTCGGATAGACGATGTTCTACTGTATGTATATATATATATATATATATATATATATATATATATATATATATATATATATATATATATGTGTGTGTGTGTGTGTGTGTGAGTGTTACGAAGTGCGATATATATTTGACAGATAAGTTTCATTAGAACAGAAATAAGTTAAATTAAAAAATATTTTGCATATGATAAATAGTGTCTAAATTTAGTGTTAGTATTCCCACCGTTTAGCCCTTTATCTACCGCATTATGATTTACTGCAGTTTTTTTCATGCATTTTTTTATTTTTCAAGATCACTACATTGAAAATTAAGGGATATACATAAACAAAATACTCAAATTTTGGAAATTTAATCCATTAGAACTAATTAATTAATTAAAGATATTCCACTGTAAAATTAATTATATACACTATTGTCTTAAAATAAAGAGTCAAATCGTTTTCGAAGGCCCTCATTAACATACAAAAAATAAATAAAACACTTAAATTTTGACATCAACAATTTTTCCGGGACAAAATGATAATCTTTGCAATCCTCTCAAAACGCAATTTCAACTATAAAACTATTCTCCTTCCCCGCTAAAGTATTCGTCATAGAACCCATGCTACCATATATCTTGGAAGAGTGGATTTTAAAGAATATTCCTGCTAAGTATTGTCAGAATATTCGAAAAATTGGTTATTATATGTTATTTTAAATTGAGTGGTACTTATAAGTGCCGTCGGTAGATAAAAGTTAAAGGCGATGATACATGTTATATGTGTTGAGTCTCTTTACGTACTGTGGTAGTTAAGAGAGTGGGTTGTCAGCTCAGTTATCGTCTTTGTCACTGAGCGATGTTCAAAATTAGGAGATCCGTTGCCAAAAGCCCCGTGTTGTTCCATATTGTGACTTTATCCAAACATGCAGTCACTCAGAATATGAGTAATTTCTCCTCAAACCCTCACATCTTTTATTCCCGGCAAACCTTTTTTTGTACTCATAGCAACATTAGAAAACAACGTTAATAAACTAATATCAAGCTACGGATGAAAAGGATCAATTTTGTACAAATGCACTCGCCCCACTACACATCAATAAATCCATCTTTAAAGTCACGTCTACATTTTCAGGTCTGTCAGGACACCCCACAACTGCTATTTTTATGCCACCAGAAAATTCGAAGAATCGCGAGAGGTTGAGAGAGAAAGAAACAAGTATTTAAGGAAGAAAAACCTTTTGTGAAAGGAAATTTATAAATCACATAAAAGCTTCCTGCTTATTATATTACCTTCTTTGTCTCTGTGTCAGTCATTCTTTTCATTTCCGATCTCGTCTTTCCCCCGCAATGCATCTTGGGATAATCTATTTTACTTTCGTGTGTTCTGTCCACTTCACAATTCATAAGCAGAAAAAAATTAATAATCTCTTGGTGCATCTTTATTTTGTGCGATTCATTTTCGTGTTAGAGAAGGATTTGTTATATATCAATCTTGAAAAGGTAGGACTGGGAAAAAGTGATATTGATTTGTGATGTATAAGGTTCTGTGATATCGTATTTTGTGATGGAACTTATTGTTATCTGAAATTTTCATTATAATGATTCGATAGTACTAATATATTTGTTATATTATCTGTATTCCTCTTTACAAATTTAATGTAAGATAATTAACAATGGAGGTTTAAGATTATAATTAAAATGATTTATTAAATTATTTTATATAAAATGAATCATTACTATTAATCTGTAAAAAAATTTAAGATAATATTTAAAAGACTAATAATAAATCTCTTAGAAAATCAATCGCTGATTAATTTTTTCCCTTCTAATAAAATTTTAGTTCGATTCATTATTTATGATATATCTATTAAAGATAACTGAACAAACATCTGAAAATCGATGTTATATATTTGAATTTTAATATGCCAATCAGTGCACAGAAGACTGAATGTGTAAATTTAGGAAAAGGAATGTTTTATTCTTTTAATGAGTTGTTAGCAAATTAAAGTTATGAAACAATCAAAAATAAACACAAATGTTTCTAAAATAATCATAAATAAAGCATGCGGCAAGATCGTTTTATGCCTCTTAAAAAGGAGAAACAGCTAACAGTACGTGTCAGAATTTTATAGTTGTCAGAATTGGATCTATCGAGTTTGCGGTATTATTATTTAGCGATATTGGTACTCGGAAGCGTCGAATTGTAATGCAGTCTTTAGATTGTTGGTTGGAATCCGACAACTGTCATGCAAATGCATAATTTTTTTTGAAGGTCAAATTAAGCACCGTACAGGATTTCAACAATCTTCTTCCACCGATTATCCGAGCTGGAGGGATATATCACGTCAACTTTTTTTGAACATGGACCTTGAATTAAGAAGTGTCTTGTTTGCAACACGACAGAGATCAGAATGAACATTGTGATGACATAAGCTCCGCTTACATGGATGAAAATTGCCGGCAAAATACCATATTGGTCCTCTCTAGACCAGTCTACACGATGGCCAGTATTATACTGGTTTGAAAAGCGGGTTTTATTTTTGTACCCACTTTGGAGCAGAATAAATGCCGAGAAAAAGTGTTCGCTTTAAAATTTTCCTATAATGCATTGTGACCGAGATTCATTTATTTAAAGATGGTTGATGTTATGATTGTGCGAGTTGATCCACCGAAGATGTATGAGCTTTAATTAACATCCGGGAAAATCAAGAAATACATCAACAATATGATGGAGCAGTCCAGGTTTGGAAGTGTATGATAAATTTATGATGAATTAAAAAAAATTGGATTTGCTTGGGCAGTTCCACAAATTTGTAACAAAGTAAAAGCTTCGAAATGGGACCCTTTCGGTGGTAATTTGATATAAGAGTGCTACGCAGAAAGTTGTTGTTAATGTTCACCAAGATAGGCGACAGCATTACAATATGGTTACCCTGATATTTCTATCGTTAGGTGATGTGGTTGTCAAGAGGATGACGTTTATTATAGTTAACTTTTATTGGTTTCTTTTTTTTCGCAGTAGCCATTGTGTAGTCACGTGAATCTATCAACCAATCACCAAATTCTCATGTAAATGGGCTGAAAAAAGTTCCGGCAATAAGCTGGCTTTTCTCCCCAACTTCAATTCACCGGCAATTTGTGGGTTGCCTGAAAATGGAGCCTTATGGAGCAGTACGGACTTTCTGCACAGTGACCATTATTGTGGCTTCCAGTGCCATTGCAGCATAGGTACGATGTACGACAAAACTGGACGTAGGAAAAGGGTTTTATCAGACGATTCACTATTCTGCGTACAGCATCATGTTTGATTCTTCCGAGTCTTGAGTCATCGAAGAGAAAATACAAAGTCCGGTAGCATTCGATGTCCTCAAACGGACACTGCACCTGTTCTGGCAGAAATGGATAGCCATTTGGTACTCACAAGAGCGCCTCTTTTTGGCGTCGTCAGTAGTCTGAGTAGCCAGATTTACAATTCTCAGATCTTATGACCCTTGTCTGTGCCCTATCTTATAATCTTTGGTGAAGTAATCTTCAAACAAGATAACGCAAGACTGGATGTGTTGCCCAAATCTTCCTTAACACGGATAATTGTCGAGTGCTGTGAAGGTTTGCACTTTACCCAGATTTTTCCCCTTGAAAATATCTGGTCATAAATAGCTTAGATACAGAGCTGCCTCCAGTCTCCACCCACTATAAATAGTAAAATCTGGCATAGATTCGAAGCAACACAGAATAACTTGCCCGGATCTGTCACCCAAGTCTGTCCGGGTTAGAACCATTTTAGTTGTTAGGGGAGCAGTTGTGTTCACCAGTTTCACCCAAATTAAATACAAATTTAAGCATACAGCAAGTAAAGTTTGTTATTTGCTTTCTTTTCAGGTGTTTCAACTTTGATGACCAATAATGTGCCAGCATATTTAACATACAGAGAGTGAGAGATTTTTTAAATTATGTTGTTGAATGTTATTGACAGTTTCATGGATGTTTTTCATTTATTATTGTAAAAGATTTGTGATATATTTTAAAGACAAAATTAACAGTTTTTAAAGGAATAGTATTTATGAGGTTTTATAAAATTTGTTAATGTGTTTCCAATTTCCTTGCCAGGATCTTAGATTCGAGTCTCGAATCCAATTTGAACCCGATCCATTGACGTTTAGTCATATGCAGTGCATTTGGCAATTCCTTAAATTCAAATGAAGACGTGTTATAAGTATACAACTGCAGATGATGATGAAAAAAAATGTATCGAGGTCTTTATGTTCGAAGGATAAGTGTATCCACGAAATCGGGTTCGAATTATTTCATCTAAATAGTTTTAATGGAAGTACATGTTACGTGTATATTTTACGTTTACTACAATAGAAAACACCATGTGTTTGATCCTGAAATTATTATTTTTAAAAACCCTGATCTCGTAATTATATCTGCAACCATTACAAACAGTCTTGTAAACAATGGTAAAAAAATGGGGAATTTCAAATAAATTTTTCCACTTCAAAAGTTAGTTAGAAATGAACTACCTATTACATTGAAAAATCAGAATGCTTTAAACATCTGTAATACAAATCTGTGTCTAAACATTTTTGATATGTAATAAAAATAATTAAGGTCCAAATATTTATTTATTTTCATTAGATTTTTTCTCATTAAAAAACCCCAAAGGTTCTTCTAGTTAGAACAGAATTCTCTTTATCTGGAAAGTATCAGAAATCGGAACAAAATAGTTTCTTAATATTATCTGATATAATTATTTTAATAGCATTATTGAACTTGAAATCTAAAAAAAAAGGTTTTCCATCAGATAAAAAAATTTAATCTCCTTTGATTAAATTTCTTTTAAAGGCAATCTAATGCTTTCACATAATGAAGATAACATCTGAAAAGAAAGAAAGAAATCAAAGTGATTTTCTCGTAAATAGATGGATCTTACAAAATGAATTTTTTTTAGAAGTATTTAATGTATTAAATATATTTTGTTAAATCCAAAAATAAAAAATAGGAGAATTACTTTCAAGTAAATTTTCTGGTTTACTTCATTAAAATAGATTTAAAATCAAAATAACCAATTTAAAAATAAATACAACTATTACATAATGTAAAAGTGACTTAAAATGTTTTTGGTACACGTTTATACATTAGAAAATAACTGTTTTATTTTTAAACTAAAGAAGTGTAAATGATTTTCTGTAATACAAATTACTGTAAATTTCTGTTTATAAAATAGCTAGATTATTTTTATTTAGTTATCAACGTAAAAGGCTTTAATAGTTTTTCTTTCTTTTCTTTTAGATTGCAATACAATTTTAGGTACAATTTTAATAATATCAAACTTTTGGAAACATATTCAATCCTGCAAATTCTAATGATAGATTTGTTATTATAAATGTGTATTGCGTGTTAGTAATATACCTATTTCATTAGCTTTGGTGAATGCATTTTGATATTTTCTTTTTATTGTATAGTTTAGTAATGTATTTATAAAATTGTAAAGTTGATTATCTCATTTTAAATACTGCAGCATTCTTTCCCAAAAATAAATATAACAAGCTTCTTATAAATCAATGCAAATATTTATCATTGAAATAGACTTGAATCTAAATAAAAAGAATACTCAAAAATTAATTTCGATTTCTTTTTTCTTTTCAAATCAAACATTGATTTTATAATATTGTTAAAATAAAAATCGCCTAAATGCAGAAATATCTGTATTAAAAAGAAAAAAAAATATGTGGCTCATTTCTTTGCTCTTCATCTTTTATATCTGACAAGTTCTCGTTAAATATTTGATTGCTTTTAAGATAATGCTTTCAAAATAGAGAGAATGGGTACTTAAAAGGAAAAAAACCACTTTGCATGTTTTAGGATTCTGAGGTATTATCTAGGTGGAACGTAAGGTAAAGTTATCACATTAAATAAATCATTACTTATTTATGGCACATATTTTGTTTATCGATTTTACGTCTATTTGGAGAGCATATTAAAGTTACCACATTCAACGTATTCTTTCGTGTATTCAACACAGTTTCCAGTAATTGAATAGCTTGAGAAAATACTGCTATGTATAATTTGAGACTTGTTCATCAATTTTATTTACCTCTTATTCTTTGATCGATCATTTATTCATTTTTGAGTAAATATTTCTACTACTGAATATTTTTAAAAATATTATAAACACGAGTTACTAAATACAGTGTGCATATATATAATTAACGGTTTTTCATTCATCTTATTTATTTATTCTAATTTTCAATTTAGTTATGAAAATTATCTGTTTTGTATTTTCTGTAAGTTTCGTTTGATTTGGATGGTGTGTGTGGTACTTTTCACACATAATAACATATTCATTAAAAGTGTATTTTTCAACGAAATTGCTGAAAATTCAAATGAAAATCTTCCATACACAATATTAGTATTTAGCCAAGATTTAATATCAATTTCGAAAAGAAATCAAACAGAAGTAAAAGGAGAAACAGTGTAACTAAAATGAATTAAATCAAATCTCGTTCCCTTTAAATAAATCCAATAATAATATCTCTTAGTTTTAAATTTTGTTGTAAAGTGCACTCTAAATGAATCACATTAAAAGTCTAAAGTAAATGTTTTATTTTCTAATTACCTGGGAAAAAGTATTTTGGTCATGTTATGCCATTGAATCTGTCATTCAAATTCGAATTTGACAGATTTTCATTTTAAAAATATTTAAGCAAAATTATGTTATAGAGAAGTTGAAATATATATATAACCTTATTTCATGTCACACTCCTTATAAGATTTTTAGCAATACATAGCTTACCGATTACATGATTTATACACTCACCAACTTCTAAGCAGTATATATGCAATATTGATCATCACTCATGCGGTACAACTTTGCGGTAACTCACAACTACGAGATTCTCCATAAATTACCAAATGGCCAAGAGTTTCAACATCTTAGATATGACATGTAAATATAGTTGGGAGTTAAGCAGGAATGAAGGCTAACGTTGTGAAGAATTTTGAATAGTTTCTGAGAATTTCGTACAATTACCTTTGGATTACAAATACTGTGTAATTGTGTGAAGATGTTTTAGTTCTACTTTTTTCTACCATATGTGGCTATTTTGATGTTTTCGAGAAATCCTAAGGAGAGAGAATTCAAATGTTTAATTTATATTATTGTGTATTAATTACAAAGGGATATATAAGTCCACTGCATTTTTTGAATCATATTTGTTTGAAATGTATATGTATGCTTTGATTTTTACTGATTTTGAAATGATTGTGTATCTACTGGTTTACAAGATTTGTGATTAGAGGGACATAATAAAACAATTTATGTCATTTTTAATTTAGATGGAATTTATACTACATTTATTGATATCTATACATAAAGTGTAAAACTGGAGGTTTTAATTTATCTGAAAGATTTCATTTTAAATTGAAATATCTCACCTTTTAATTGATATTATAATTACAACATTTGAAACGAAAAGTAAAATTCTTTTTTTCACCAATATTAAATACTTTTGGAACAATTTTAGTTTCAAAAAAAATGTATAAGAAATTATAGTTTTTTTTATATATTAATTATTAATTAAATTAAAAATAATTGAGGGATTTAATTTATTTGCCTTTTCAATTTCCAAAAGTATTTCAGTGTATTTGGTCACAGTTAGCCATGACACTCATGGTATGTTACGCCAATTAGTTAAGTTATTTCAGTGTATAAATTTAGCATGTTTTCTTTCAATATGGGCCAGATTTTGGCAGCTTAGCCTTTGTAGACACAGCAATTCACCAAATTTGAGAGCACCTCATTGGTAGCGCCCTCTAGTAGGATTTCAAGGTACCAAATTTTTGATGCTTGAATTTATTTAATTCAAGCTCTCTTCGGATGATAATCATCAACGTGATTTAAATTTTTCAGAAGTACCAGAACCAAATTAATGCTCAAGGAATCTTTTAATAATCATATGATATGTGTACCAATGTTTTTCACATCCAGAAAGCCTATCAACTACAGTCGGGATCGAACTTGCAACCTTAGACTTACGAGGTGATCCGGCTATCTCTAATCCACGGAGTTGATATATAGTGTACGTAAAAATGAGAATATGTTAAATTAGCAGAAATAACAATACAAAAAAATAATAATTTATGCAATAACAATAGATAAATATGTTTTGAATTTTTTAATTATAATTCTTTAAAACTTTTTTACATGATAAATTTTTCTATAGCGAAGCATAATTATAATTCCTATGTTCATATGAAACATAATGTAAGAAAGAGAAAAAAATATTGTTTTCACACATTTTATGCTAAAAATATCCACGGGAAATGAATGTATTAAAATGATACTCTCTTTGCATGGATTATGAAAAATTTCAAATATTAATATTATTTTCTAACCAGTGAATATTAATTGTTTTTATAGAATGGACTATACAGTAAAACACACATTAAATCCTTAATGTATGCTTACATATAAATAACAATAATTCATTAAATTATGCTACTTATGTAAATAATAATGAATGCAATTACATATATATACTTATGCTCAGATTTTTTTAAGCATTTAACTTTCTTTAAATGGATATATATGATCATATGCAAAATAAATAAATAAAAACACACTTAAAAGAGTTACTTAGAAATATTTTAAATAACTATTCTTGAGCGTAGAATAAAAAAAAATATATTAGATATGCTGAATAGCTCAAATAGAAATAGAAGCAAAAAATTCTAAACTGAAATAATTCAACAAAAAAGGCATAGTTAAAGTTATGAAAAAATTAATTAAAAAAATTAATTCATTAAAAATTGTACTGGCTTTTACAAGTGAAGAAATTAATCACTGATCTAATTTACAATTAATCACAATATTCATCGAATTTATTCTTCGAAGAATCATAAGAATAAATATAAAGAAACTGCTTTCTTTTAAGTTTTTACGTTTCGGATGTTGACATTTTGCTTCTAATAAATTATTTTAAGCTCTTTCATTAAAAAGTAATTAAATCTTAATGATTAAAACTAATTACTAGTAGATAAAATAATAATTTCACTAATTACCTTTGAAATTAATTTCTGAAAATTTACTGAAAGAAGTTCATACGACGTTTCAAAATTTAATTGAAATTAATTGATCATTTAAAAAAACGAGATATAAAAATCCCACGTTTCATTTTTAATTAAAATTGCTTTTAACAACTGCTAATTTTTTATGAAAAAATAAACAATTTTAGGCAGTTAAATGTTTTAAATTATTGAAGTCAACCTTTTTTTCAAGGATAATTGTAATGTAGAAATTTATATTTTATATACTTGTCCTTCAGATATTTGTCCTTATCCAATGAAGTATATTTATTATAATATCAAAATTATAATAAATATACTTCATTGTGAATATATATAATAATTTTGATAGGTTCAGTTTTGAAAAATATAGCTAATTTTCATTCATGATACATGATGTTATATTTCATTGTGATAACAGTATTTAGAAGGATTCACCACAGCTAATTCTTCTATAATAATTCATATATATTTCAGATTTTGATTTTAATTAGGAAATTATACTTAATTATAATTATTATAATTATAATTAATTATAATTATAATTAATTATAATTATAATTAATTATAATTATAATTATAATTTAATTATAATTAATTATAATTATAATTATTATAATTATAATTAATTATAATTATATTAATTATAATTATAATTAATTATACTATAGAAATATTGTTATTTTGAATAAAATTACATTTTAGAGGCATCATTTTTAAGCTAACTTTACTTAACGATTGATCAATTAATGAAACTCTGGAATTTTATTATTTTGGATTCTTAGAAACTAATTATCGCTAAAATATAATGAGAGTGTTTTTGTTTTCCTCTTAGCATCAGAAATGCATCCTTTTCATTGATATTTTTTTAATTAAATCAGTATTGTTTTTTATAAGTCATTGTTCAAAATTTGAAAAAAATTACATCGGGGGAGGGTTACTCTGAAAAAGCCCTTGTAATGCCGAGCTATGTATATAGAGAAAAGAAACGTATCTGACAATGAAATAAAGTGGAAGAAATTTCGAAAAAGCGAATTGTAATGATATTAGCTTGCTTTCTTTGATGAGCGTTAGCACTTTTTGATTCTGAAAAATATGCACTATTTCTTAAAACTGCAATCAAAAAATCAATTTCTTTTTTAAAGTGTATGATGTGCTAGTACCCTTAAAAATTTTAAAATGTAGGCTTTAATAATGCAATATAATTGTATACATAATTAAATATTAAAACACTTTTTGATGTAAACACTTATTTAGCATACTATCGAGTGACACCCGGAAAAGGATCCTAGAAAAAATAAAAGCAATGTTAATCAATTTTATTCTTCATTATTAATTGCCAGTCTATTTTCTTTGACATCGTATGATACTTCAGGTATTCTATAAAGTTACAGAAGTAATTTTAATTTCAAAATATTTTTTCCTTTGTTTTACTGAACATAATAATAATTTTGTAATAACTTTTTTTTATTTGCATATCACTTATTATATCAATATTTCTTGAATATGGAAAATATTTTACGCACATTTGTACAATAATAAACACAACATAATTAACCAGTTTTTGATGAAATAGCAGTATATTATCTTTGAAAAATATTATAGAACTGATATTCTTGAATTTTTTTTAAAAAAATAAAAGGTAGTTTGAAATGTAAAAAAAAAGTAAAATTATTAGACACTTTTATCACTACACATTTAAAATGTCGATTTTTTAGGAGTTTTTTTTTAAATATTATTACTATTTTGGTTTCATCACTCTGTTCAAGTTAATTCAATTTTTTTTACAGTTATTCTAAATTAAATTGGTTTAATATGCATTTTAATTCTTTTAATGTTGTAATTATACTACTTTAGTTTAAAGCTGTGCAGCGTTTATTATTTTATGAACTATCTGCGGAAGCCGTAGATTTCAACTGTTAATTATTGATTGATGATTGCTTAGATGAGAGATAGATGGACAGAAACATATAATACAACACAGAAGAACGTAGACTTTTTAATATAAACTAAGATCCCAGTATAGAACAGAAGATGTAAACTGTTTTCATTCGAGACTGGAATCCATTTCAAGAGAAAAACCGATTTCTTTTCTCGAAGATACATCCATGCCTTATTCGGGATTAGAACCCGAGCCCACTCAATTCCTAACCGAGTGTCATAACGACCATACTAGGTGGGGAAACAACGAACTAATAGCTCAAATTCGTTTTGTTACCGAAACTAGACTGTTCCCTTATCACATAAGCCAACATTTAAAAGATAACCACAGTATACTATGTACTAATGTTCAATATAATCGCATTTCACTACAAAAATGTAAATTTCGAAATTATTGAAGAATAATATTTTTGATTCTTTTCTTTTCGGAAAAAGCATTTTGAGGAAGAAGATTTATAAAAAAAAATATTTAGATCTATACTTTATCCGAAAATCTCCATTTTTACTCCCTTTTTAATTAGGCAATTTCTTTAACATCTCACATTTAATGCTTTATCAAAAAAACACGACACTATAATAACTGCAAGAGTAAAATAATTCTATTAAATGC
Source organism: Trichonephila inaurata madagascariensis (assembly GCA_019973955.1). Lineage (NCBI taxonomy): Eukaryota > Metazoa > Arthropoda > Arachnida > Araneae > Nephilidae > Trichonephila > Trichonephila inaurata. Next base: position 69,661 of record BMAV01023074.1, on the reverse strand, counting down.
AGTTTCTTACTCCTATTTTTGCATTCTAAAAGATTTTAGCTTTGTTATGTGTTACCATGGCTGTTATGGGAAGAATTTGGTATCACGATTTTTATATTTTTGACCCACTTAGAAAGCATATTCCATCTTAGAAAAAAGAAAATTGAAAAAGCACGTTTTTGTTATTCCTTTCAGTTCCATAAAGAGAGTATGCTGCTAAAAAACCAATATTTTAAAACAAAAGTTTAACAAAAAAAAAAAAGCCCCAGTTTCGATAACTGCAGATAAAGAGATTTCTCTTGAAAATTTCTGGAGGCTACCATTTTAGAAAATTTGGAATTGCCCAGACAGACTGTGGCTCTCTTATCGTTTATCTCTTAACGAAGCTAATTTTCTGAAACTTTAAGAGGAGGGAAAAGACATTTAGAGATCTCTGTGATAAACTATCTCTGCTTGAAATTGGAAAACCTAAATATGATTAGAGTTTGATTGATTCATTTCACTTTTAAATTGCTTAAAGCAGACAATTATGTTAGTTATTGAAAAACGCATTATCTTTTTATCACCGAATTTTTTTTTTTTGTAAAAAAATTTGAAAGAGAGATTTTTACTCATTATTATTTTATTTGTTTTATCTTTGGTGTTACATGCAAGTAGTGTTCTAATAAATATAAACAAAAAAAAAAATTTTTTCAGACCGTTTGTGAGTTAAACAATTATTTAACAATTTCGATAATAATCTTTCGAAGTTAATGGTAAATTAAAAAGCAAGCTGTTCTTTTGAAGAAATGGGAACGTTAGGTTCAAAGAGTTGGCACAAAATTGCTTCTACTGTTAAGATTTTCAATAGGTAACAACTCTCTCTCTTTGTTGATATGCTCTTTACACTCCTCAATCGGCTCATCTAATTTTAAGCTTCTTAAACAGTTCATTTTTCTTTGAGAGATGTTTCTTCTTAACCACGGCCTTAAATAAAATATAGAATGCGCGTTTCATATGAGCTGTATAATTAATAAAATATATGTCAAGAATTTTCAAATAAATTAAAAGTATTATATATTCACTGATATTAATTAAAACTAATATAAGATTTCTTAATGATAATTCGTGTATTTAATTTTTCGATCATATAAGAATTTTCAAATTTATATGTAAAGATTTAATAACCTGTTCTTGGACACCTGGCAACACTTGCTTACCATAATATGGCAAATAAGATAGTGTATGCCACTTTCATAAATTTGTTAAAATAGGTTATAAATTATTATATATTATAAAACTATATGCATATAATTGCGTTACAGTACTTTTAAATAATATACAAATTTACAAATATTTAAGTGATTTATATATTTTTATATGCTATTGTAATACATTGAACAAAATTTTTTTATTCTTATTTTTAAGCATTTCAGCATCGCCAGTGCTCCAATTTTAAACGTGCTAAAATAATGCAGGAAACTGGTCAACAATATTATCATAACATCCCATAAGATATTAAACTATCTCTATACGAATTTTTATCTTGTTTTCCTAATTATAAAATGTCAAGATTCTTGTGTCTAAAAGCCTGCATTAAGCGTGCTTAAAAAAAAAATGTTTATATAACACTTATTGTATTTTTAAGTAATTCTCTTACATTATCTTGGAATGACTTTTTAAAGAACAATTCTTGTAAATAGAATACGATATGAAAGATTAGTTTGATGGATATAACTTGTTTTTTCACATCATTAACGTTTAATTACATTAATATGACTTTAACAGATACAAAAACAGTTTTACGATGCTGCGTCTTTAAAATTTAGAAACAACATCGTAGTTGCACGTTCTATAATATTCGGAAATCAATTTCGTATAAGAGTAAAGGAGACTAAGGAGGCAAAATGAATAAATAAATGAGTTTTTTTTTAATTTCACATCAGAGAAACATAAAGTTCTCTCTGTCAACCTTTGCAAACTTTAACTTCGGTCAAGTAACGTGTTTGACTTCTGAGCTTCGAAGATGACTTATCATCCCCACATCTCATTTGATGTTTACCCTGTAAAGAACATCTGCCTAAGTTATTAAACAATTTATTTTCAGAATAAGAATTAGAACTTACTCTTAAAGGTAATAAAACCATAAAATTTAAGTGGAATTCAGTACCATTCTTAGAAAATGCTTCTCTTAAATAAATGTTAATCATGAAAATATATATAACAGAAATTTTGCCACTTTTCTTAATTTTGAAAGATTGTTTCAAGTTTGTGATTTATTCTTCACTTTGTGTTGAATATTTTTAATATTACCAAAGGGTTCCGTAAATTTTATGCGTGGTAACATCAGTAGTTAGGTGACAGAAAGAAGACTGAAAGGGGTTGGGAAACCCCAGATTCCTTATAGTGTATTTAATTGGGGTTCCAAATTTCTTAAAAGATCCTTATCATATTATTTGGGTGAAACCCTGCTTACCCAAAATTGAATTTTTACAAATTTACCAGTATAAATGTCTTTTTGACAGCTGGTATAAAGCTTGTTATTTTAAAAGATTTAACTTTTAACTGTAGTATGTATAATGTAATTATACATATTACAGGTTAATTAAAATTACAATAAATTTGTTTTAATTTTAAATTAAATTGTAATTAATACATAAATACTGATTAACAATTAATCTCTTTAAAAGGGAAAGGGTATTTGGGACAGCAATAAGAAATTTCAAATTTTGGTTTTCAATATTAAAAGATACCAAAATCTCGGTTGTTGTTCAGTATTTATTTCTTTTATTTTGTTTTGAAGATTGTCAGCAGCACTAAAACTACTTCACGCTAGGAAAAGCAATTGAAAACTTTTTCATTATGTTTCATAATTTGGGATAATCACAGATATATATTTTTTTAAAGTCAAAATTGCTGACATTCGTTTCTAAACTTTATTTTAAGTTCTTAGAACATATTCCAATCATTACTTCTCGTAATATGACATTTGTCTTTTTTTTCAATGTGACCATATGAATTCATTGCCTAGAGTGGTACATAGCCAAAGCATACTGAAATGTAGTTTCAAAAACTGAATATAGGACATTTAAATGCTAAACGTAGGTTAAAAAGCGCTTTTCCTAACAGATTGTCTATAAAAATTCTCGACGTTGAATATTGTATTCCTTTAGCTAAATTCTAGCACGAAACAATGAAATTAAGGTCCATGTTTTAATGAAATTTATTCTGTCACCTTGTAACAGCAAATTAACCTCATTAAATTTAGTAAACAAATCTGTTAAATTGGTAAAATATAGTTTCCACTTTGTGACGGATCTATAAGAGTTTTTCCAACTAATTCTGTTGGGAAATCTTTGGGCTATCCATTCGCGTTATTCACAACCAGACCTTCGGAAGAAGAGAATCGTGATATGTAAATTAACTTACTATAAATAAACGAGGTTTTCTAGCTTCTGAGGGAGGAGAGAAGATATACTTGAGTCAGGTGAGATTGCTACTGAAGGTTTAATATTAGAATTATAGTGATTTGAGATTTATTAAGAGAAAACTTTAAAGTGATGATCGTTCACTCTAGGATTGATTTGATATTAAATTGAATAGAATGATAGGTTTGATCCTTTATTAAGAGAGGGATCGTGTTTGATAGTCTCCTAATCGTTCGCATTTCACCGTCATTGTTCCACTTTCACGGTTTACATTGAGACATTCTCTTACTATTATTAGTTGAAATTGTGCTTGTTCTTTGAGTGGAAATAAATAGATTAGTTGGATCATGTCGAGTGTTTCTTCTCTTCCCCCCACACATCTAGGTGCCCGAGAGAGAGGCGCGAGCCTTTTACAACTAAATTCGATTTTCTTTTAAAATTTAAGTCACGACCTGGTTTAATGAAAGTTCCTATCGTAGGCACTCATGGACCTCCAAATTTTAATTTACCTGACGTGGACCCCTTAGTCTTCACAGATTCCTAGGGGTCGAAATAAACCGCTTTGGGAATCATTGATCCAATGTGATAAGTGGATGGTAGAGAAAACCTCATAAAAAAGAGGTATTGGGGAGGTATCCTCCCCCTGCAAATATCTTCTATTTGTTTACCGAATTTTGCAGAGAGTTTTCTTGCATCACTAATTTGCACTTACCCACCTGCAATAACCTTTGGCACATGCACTGAAAAACATACCTTAACTATTGGGGAGAAATATCGTAATTTTGAACCGAGGATGACATCTTGTCACTTGATATAGTGACATCTGAGGCAATATCTTACTTTTCAAACTCTCACACCATACCAGTGTGAGGATTAACACCCTCGCCAGATTTAGCATGCACTTTGTATCTTTAGTTAGTCTAACTTACGACTCGGCTGATATAACCCCGATTACTAGTTCTTAACCATATTAATTCAATACTACAGCCTCCAAATTTCATTAGAAATGTTTCTCAAAATTCCAATAATTGTGACCCCATTATTCAAGAGCTCCAATATTCCCAATATTTTCACCTCCCCCCCCCCTTCATACAATAGCAACGTGTTAGATTTAAAATGGTAGCACTGACGCTAAAACTACGATACGACTATAACATCTTAAGTGCTACCGGCGTATGAATGTCTGACTCAGCCAAAGCGTTCATTTCGCCGGACGTATATACACGTCTTTCCGAAGTACGATCTTTCCTGTGCACTACTATCCATAAAATTATTCCGAAAGCCTTGGAACGCAATGAATGGAAATTGACAGAGTTTGCGAAGGATTTACTTATTTTAGAGGATTTGCTTATGTATTCATTTTCTTCTTCCCCCCCTCCCAATACATCATATACTATGTGGAAAACGGTGGCACTGAGGAAATATTCCTTAAATGCATTTAAGAGATAAATTTTAAACAATACAAATTATCAAGATAAGGGCTAATTTTTGTGTATAATTTTATAAAAGACAAGCCCATATGGTCACTGGTAATTTTAAACTTCTTAACTTAGTATTGTTAAATTTATTATAAAATACATTGTGCAGCACTGATACACTTATAAAGGTATAATATTAGTCTAAATATGTATTTTTTTATTATTTCAGAATGTTCTTGTTTATTTTCAGTAAATTAATATTTTTTTAAATAATCTTTTGTTTTCGACATTTTACAATGTGCCTTGTAGAGTTATCACTGCTCCCTGGGTGTGCACCAAATTTTTTGAGAAAAGCTGCATTGCATATAAGGCATTTGGAAGAAATTCCAGGTTTATATCAGTTCAATATAATAATCAAATACTCTTTTGTGAATATTTTTCCATGAACATTACAATGGAACCACATTTAGGATACTCAAAAATGGAGTTCTTAAAAATCAATTTACTTGCTTAAAATCCTAAAATTAATCTTCCAAACAGTCAGTCTCATAATGTTTTATTAAAATTTATTTCAATATTAGACAACTTTCTCTTTATTTTAATTATTAAAAATTAGGACACAAATAATTTCAGAAATTTCAACACTTATTTCCATGAAATAACTGTGACTGTAATGAAGATTTTAGCTTAAAGTGAGATCCCAAAAGAGGAAGTAAACATGAATATGAAAGAAAAAAATACTTGAAAAGTTAAAATCTACATTACGTAATCAAAAACTTAATATAAACTCACAAACATTGTAAATGTACACGATCTGTTTTGAAAAAAACAAATGAAAAATAACACTACATAAAATGGAAGGAAAAACACTGCATTTGTTTAGTATCAATTTCTTAAAATTTTATTTTTAACTCTAAATGATCGTATATTTAATGTTTTAATATTTTTCTCCTCATCATTCCGTTAGATATATTGACAAATGTGTAATTGTTTTATAAAGAAGAAAGGCAACGATGTGCACACGACATATTTTTATTTTGGTAATGATTAAGGAAAACAAATATAATATTCTTATTTAAATATAATGCTGCGTTTCAGTAGCAGAGAACAGAGAAGGATAATCAAGTACCAAGCATCAAAAGGATTATATTAGAAGAGAATACGTACATTTTGTACAAATAATATATTTCATAAGTTGAAATAACATACTATAAAGTGTTAATAGATGATTATTTCTAGAAAACTCAATCTTTTTTATTACAGTTTTAGTTTCTTTCCTAACTATTTATGTGTCATAATAACATACTGAAAAAAGTCATTAAATAGAAAATTATTTTAATATTAGAACTTGTGCCGTATATCTTCTTGTTACATCAAAGTGGTAAAAATGGATGAATAGTGAACCATAATAATTATTGTTGAAATGTTTTTTTCAAATGCATTGCATTCCACATTAACGACTTGCATCAGAAATTCTAACTAAATAAATTAATTTACTATTTTGAATGATAATCTTACTGCAATTTCACTCCGTATACAAAACTACTATACTTTACACAAAATAAATACTTTAAAAAACTGGGTATTATTTAATTTCGAGCAAATCAAAAATTAATTTCTTCTATAAAACATCTCTGTTCAAGTGAAATTAATAGTAATTGTGTATGAACTTTTAATTGCCCCGAAAATTAAAAAGATAATGACTGTAATATTTTTATTAAGGTTAATAATATTTTAATTGAGTTCTTTTTATATACAAAGTTTTACACACATTCGCAGAATGTTACACAAATCATTGAAAACGGTACAAATCAGTTGCTATGATATAAATAATGAATATTTTTTCTAGGCAAACATTACTCAGTGTTATAAATTACATACAATCAGAATATATCCTTACTAAATCACACAATTGTGTTATTGCTTACCAAGTAAGACCAGTATTATGGTCGAATGTACAAAGTTGGAACGTATATATAAAAATAATGTTCTGAAAATCTCTAAGTTTTTAATTAAAACAAATGTGATGTTTACTTATTTCTTCAATTATGTTTATTGATTTTAACAAATAGTGAAGAAAAATTCATTATATTGATCCATCACTGTATAGCAATTGTAGAAATATCTCTGGATGAAGAATCAACATGAAGTTATAAAGATGATATACTAAAGAATGTAATGTATACATCGCTTTTTAATCCTTCACACCATTCCTATCCATGGTTTTGACACTGAAATAAAGATAAAAGTTTAAAACATTTTGTTATGCTTATCGATGGATAAAATTAATATCAAATTCATTGCTGGAAATCGGATGAAATTAATTCCTGCTACTAAAGGAACACTTTGTTTTGTAAACTATGGTATACATAAGTAATGTATGAATCTCTGCTCCAATGAAAACAAGGACAAGTTAATTTATAAATTTTTATATTCACTGAATTTAGATGAAATGATACCTGTATTCTATTGACATCATTTACAAAAACATATACATTTTATTTTAAATGTAGAGAAACTTCTAATTTTTTTTATGAAGACAGTTAAAATATTTAAAAAGTCAAAAGCTTTTCAATACAATTTGTGAAAGATCAATATTTGCCATGTTTATTGAAATAATGAAAGGTTTTACCTTTCAAATCTATACTTTCTTTTACTCATGCTATTCTGCTCTTTCAAGCTATGGATTCAGAGAAATACCAAGATTCATTTACAAAGTATTCTCGATTATATCTGACATCCACAAACTGTAAGCGAATCGTTGTCAATGTTTTTGTTGGGTACCTAACATAGTTAGTTAGTACTTTAGAAGAATCTTCCAGCCTTATCTGCAACATTCAGCAACCTACAGGAAATATAACGAAACATAAAAAAGAACTAGAAAGATAGGAACTCACAATACCTTTTGCTATTTTTTTTATCACTTTTTGTAATGGAAATGTTATTGTTAAGACCCTTCCACGGTATTATATCTTCATGACTAGACTGATAAATGATTAACAGGCTACACACTGAGTATCTATTATTTTGTTACTATGTGAAAACAGTTTTTATTAAATACCATTTACAAAGTATTATTTCGAAATCTCAAATCATCGTGCGAATCATAATACTATAGGATATATTATATGTGAAAAATGTCAAGGTAAAAATCAGCAGAACGGTTTTATTTTTCAAATTGAATGCTCCTAATAATGTGTAACTGGCTTAAATTAACCACGTACCGGGTAATTAATGAACAACACTGAGTGGGCAGCTATTTTAGAGTCTAAGCTCTTAGTTTCGAACCGTGGGGTGGTCGCGGTAGCCTAGTGGTCAAGGTATCGGTTCGTGACTGGCTTCTCACGAGTTCGAGCCCAGTACCACTAAAGACCCACCATGTAGGGGAGCGATGCACGCTAAATCTGTCGAGAACTCAAATGTCCTCCCGTTGGTTTGGTGTGGTAGTTAGGAGAGGGAGTGCCAGCTCGGGTGTCGTCCTCGTCACTTGACCATGGTTCAAAATGACGAGATCCGTCTCCAAAAGCCCTCGCGTAGCTGAACAGTGCGACGTTAATATTACCTCCCTCCCTCAATCAAACCGTGGGAGCTTTCAAGATACGAAGATGCCACCTAAAATGATTTCAAATTTCAATTATAGAGTAATATGCAATGCTATTTCAAAAGTTAACGTGTTCGAAAATTAATGTCTAGTGATATTGTAACTTTGATCGGAGTTCGAGAGGATTTCATGCAAATCAGTCGCAAAGAATAAGTCAGTTCTTCGGGAGCAATGAAAATTTGTCAAAAAATAATCCTTGAAATACAGGATACACAGCAAAATTCCCAGAATAAATCTCAGAAGGTCTTCACACCTTCAACAGGGCTCAAAAACAACTATCAGTGTCAAAAATACACGTACGTAAAAGATTATTCACAAGCACTGTTCATTCTACTTAATATCCGGAGTAATCAGTATTTGATGATTCTTCGAGAAAGAACCGCTTGCATCATAGATCGTGAAATTAGTGTATTCCTCCACTAATTTCCAGAAGAATCCATAGGGTCCCGAACACGCCAAAAATGGTCGCCAAAGTCACCCACATTTTCTCCAAATATGATGCCAACTTGGCTCTTTCACCAAGTTTCTACTGAATCGCCATCATAATCTAAGGAACGATGTTGCTTGCGAGTATTGCAATTTTAACATGAAGCAAATGCCATATAGAGTAATATTACAGTATTATACATCCAAATAGAAATTATTTATACTATGTTAAGTATTCCTTACACAAAATTCGTAACAATATTATACAAATAACATTGCTTATATGGAGTTCAGGGCTCTATATTTGAACCGCTTAAGCTATTCAAGTGACTACAAAGTCATCTGAACTAGTTTCTTCTTGCACTCCACAGGATACCATTCCATTTTACTTAAAGTAGCCTTCAGTATTCTATGGATAGTTTTTCCATCGACGCCAGAATTTCAAGCTACAATTCAACATAAGCATATGGATCTCACTAGCTTGGATACTAGGTTATTGCAACACAAAATTTATTTGTCGTTTAGCAGATAAATTGCATTTCCTTTCTAATACAAAACAAAGCTCAGATTTTGATGCTTGAATACCTTTATTTGAATTAATATTAAATTTTGAACTTTCTTGAGAAACAAACTCCCATCTTTTTGATATAAGAACATGACTATTTCTGATAGAAATGCTTTAATATCAACGGTATTTCTTTTCTGCTGTGATACACACACACAATATATATATTAGTTGGGAAAATAAATCCATTATTTTTTCGGTAGATGGGCTGTAATGTCAATATCTCGTGAAGTACCGATCAAACAATTTCAAATTTCTCCTCGTTGTCAAGGTGACATTTCACACTAAAAAAATTTTGCTGTTTCTTCTTTGGTCCATTTAGTTGTGAGTTACAGGGTGTTAAAAATGGAAGTCAACAAAGAGAAAATTTGGTACATTTTACAGTTTTTTTTATAAAGGTGAAAACGTAAGCCATGTGGCTGAAATTGTGAACGGTGTTTATGGTGCCGATACTTTAATAGCTAATTACGTGCAATTTTAGTTTCGTCGATTCCGTTCAGGTATTTTTGATGTTAAAGATGCCCCTCGCACAGGCAAACCCGTCGTCGAAAATGTCCATAAAACCACAGAAATAATCGAAATTGACTGGCATGATAGTAGTCGCAGCATCACTCAGGAGCTAAAGATCTACCATAAAACAGTTATAAACCATTTGCGCAAAATTGGCTTCAAAAAGAAACTTGATGTTTGGGTGCACACCCAAAACAGGAACACCGAAAAACAAGATGGACCGAATTTCCATCTGCGAAGCCTTTGCGAAACAGAATGAAATCGACCCATTTCTCAAGCGGTTGGTGACCGGAGATGAGAAATAGGTCACATACGACAATACTGAGTGAAAACAATCGTGGTCAAAGCGCAGTGAAGCAGCTCAAACGGTGCTTAAACCATTTCGCTATATGTTGCCTGTTCATTGCTTTTCACTATTAACTACCACGATTTGACTGTGAATGTCAGATACTGACACATTCTTTGCGCATAAAAATTGAATCACGGTTCGCACTTCCAAACGAGACCAATTTCCTAAGCGTCTTTCCATTTCAGTCGTCTTGAACCATCTTGGAACTTTCACTACCTACCCGCAAACCAGCTGTATGATAAGTAGTTTTATTAAACAAGTTTGTCTCCACTCTGGTGAAACAAAATTTCTCCACAATATGTAGTTTTCAAATACTGTGACTTGTAACCTTCTTTTCTGATCATATCTCGTACTTATAAATGTATCAGTACTGCAAAATATTTTTGATAGTTAGTTTTTCAATACTTAATTAAGAACAAGTTTAATAATTACTAGTTCCTCTGAAGGGTTTGTCATATACAAAATTTCCAGCTTGATAATTTGTATTGTTTATATAATTATAGTTCATTGTAGCTTTAGCGTCAAAGTACATTTTTATTACTTCCAATACATTGTTATTGTAGGGGGAAGGGTGCGATGAAAATTATGATTGAAAACTGGGCCACAATTATTGAAAGTTTGGGAAGCACTGTATTAAATGAATGCTTTTTTTATTTTAAGACATAATTTATCACTAAATATTAAGATTTCTATATATATCTTATGTCTCTTATATATTTGTTCTTATATGAAATAAATATTAGCCTGTTAAATGTTTTAAGTACTTCATCATATCATAGTAAACATCATAGTATTCTTTATTTTCACTTAGTCAGAATGCATAAGTATATTAGAGGAAACTTTTAAGCTAAAATATATCCCTAGAAATACGCAGGTAGTAAATAAGGACTACTATATGGCTTGCTAATATTTTTAAATGGACTCTTCTCTCTTTCTCTCTCTTTCAGTATGAAATTTAAAATCGTTTTTTTACAATACTTTAATTATTTTTAATGTTTTATTAGAATAATATTTTTACTATATATTTGCATATGTGTGTTTTTGCAGAAATAATATGGAATTTAATTTCAAATAAAAAAACATTTAAAAAAATTCCTTTCATAGTTATATAGTTTCGTAAACCCTTCTTTTTGTAGCCTTTTCAAACAACACGACAACTTAAAAAACGTAGAATATAGAATACTGAAAAGAAACAATAACATGCAAGCAGAACATTGTTCTCGCAGATAAAAATGTAACTCAATAGAGTTATATCAGCGTCAGCAGCGGTGATATTACCACTAAATGGATTGACTCTCAAGATTATCGGTCGATATCAGTCACTGATTGGTCTTGGGTTTCTTCTAACTGATAAAGTGCTACCATTATTTCCCAATGTAACCAGGCCCCACACAGAAAACCGCTTGCTTTTCTTATTAAATGTTATACATTATCTATATTAATCTGATGTTTTGAAACTAAAAATGTTTGTGCTTTAAAATATACATTTTGTTTGTTCGGAAATGTTTCCTTGAGGAATTCGATGGAAAACAAATATGTTTCTCTTTTATTTAACAAATTTGTATTGATAAATGAAATTATATTTAATATTTCCGTATAAGAGATAAGTAAAATATTATATATTTGTTTTCAATAAGGTTTTTTCACTTGTAACTGTGTATAGTTGTATATTCTCGTAAATTATTGCTTCAAAATCCTTATTCATTTAAATTAAGAAAAGTATTCTACATCATTTCAATTTTCACATCGAATTGATTTTCAGCAACTTTTATATTCTTTAAGCAATGCATTGTTAAAAAAGTTCTTAACATTAGTTGAACTTTAGAAAAGAACAGAAATTCAAGGATTATAAAAAAATGCAATTGTTAAAGAATTTAGTACAATAGATATGATTTCATAATATTTTAACTTTAAAAATATATACATATACCCATAATCTGCATGATTCTTTAAGCTTATTTAACCACTTTACATAGGGTTTTAGTAAGTAGCTTTTAACAAACAATAAATAAATTGAAGTATTTTGACAATCATAGAATAAATATAATGTTTATGTGATAAAAACATTATTGTAAAATGGAAACTATTAATGTTCAAATAAATGAGCTTTTTTCATGTATTACCATGCAATCATTTATTTCTGTTTCGATTGTTTATAAATATTTCTGATTTCAAAAAGTACTCGTTTAAAGAACCGTACTCTTAAATTACTCAATAAGTGTATTGAAAATGCGCGTAACTGTAGAAAGACTGAAACTTAGTATACACCTATATTGCCCAAAAGCAGTCAAAATGACTGCATTGTGAAAGGATGATTAATGAGTAAAGAAATTTATATTTAAAATTAACTTTTAATATTTTTTTAAAATTATTTACAGTCATATAACAAGCTATTTGTAAATATTAACAATGAAAAAAATGTACTTCACTTGGAAAAAAAATATATTCTAAAACATTCTAATAAATTGTGCATTATATATGTAATTGTTCTTCTAATTAAAATTAAAAAGCAATTAAAATGACTTCCTTGGGCAATCTAGTGTTAAATGATGATTAGAAGAACTATAGACTTAGAATTGTACTTTCTATTGAATATTATAGTAAATAATATAAAATAGTTACGATTTTCCAGAAGTTATGCACATACAAATCATTTTAATACATCTAAATATTTAACAAAATTTGGAAGACTGATGATTCTCATTTAACAAAGAAAATCAAAAACCGAATTTTGAAGAAAAATAAAAATGCCCAATATGATAAAAAAACGAGTTGCTCTTAAACAGTACTTTTCCACCCCGATGTCCCATTAAATTATTAATGTCATATTCACAATTTTAAGAGATTTGACACTGTACAAACATTCTTAATGTCATCTTGTAAAACTTAGGAAATTTCTTGTTGTATTATCTAAATTACTATTACTCGTTCTGTTTCATTTAGACAAAATATATACGCTTGTACCGAATGCAATTGAGAAATCCATCAATTTTTATATAAAGTACTTTGCCCTATATTTCAACCATTTTACCATTCAAATAAATATCCTCTGCATTTTCCTCCGCATCAGAAGCATTAACACTAGAAAGAGTGAAAGTATATACCTAGATTGTCCCAAAGCAATCAAAATGACTGCATTGTGAAAGAATGATTAACGTGTAAAGAAATTTGTTTAAAAATAACTTGTAATATTTTTTTAAATATTATTTACAGCCATATAACAAGTTATTAGTAAATATTAACAATAAAAAAATTTACTTCACTAGGAAAAAAAATATTTTTTAAAATTCTAAGAAATTGTCATTAAATATGTAATTTTTTTTATCTAAATGAAATTCAAAAGCAATCAAAATGGGAAATCTAGTGTTAATTAGAGCAAAGGTTTAAAAATTATCTCTCTCAAATGAAACTGATAGAAATCGGCAAAGCATGAAATAGAAATCATAATATCTGATTGTAAGGCAAGAATTCAGTGACAGATTAATTTTGGATTGTGAAATTCACAGATAGATAACATTTAATAGGTGGGAAATACACAAAAGTTTCGAAATCAACATTTATGTGTACGAGTTCATTTATATACACAGTCTTCATATCTGTTCTATGGACAATAAACTCTTTATTTTCTGTTCATTGCAGCCACTCATATGAGGTTTAATTAAATATTTTACTAACTTTATTACTTGTGGATGTTAAGGACAGTGCACAGAGAAAAATAAATAGCTTCTAAATGACTATTTCATACTAAAATATATGAATGTGTTCTTCATGAAACCCTTACTTTATGAACATTTTATGTATAATTGCATTTGAAAGTAAATTCATTATTCCCATGAATATAAAACTACATTACTGTTTTTATTAGTGTCATGGGAAAATTGATTATATATAGTGCATAACAAGGTTAATCAGAAAAACACAAAATAATTCATCAGCCGTTGAAATGATGTAACTATGGCTTAAGCAATAGTATACAATATACAAGAAATTTTTTTTAAAATCAACAGTATTCCTTAAACGCGAACGTTAATTCTGCATAAAACAATCCATTTCTGTGGAAAGTGGATTGTAATTTTCTCATGAACATTTACACAGAAATATAGCAATTGTTTTATTTGATCATTGATTATTTCCAAATTTCTAAATTGCATTATATTGATTTCTTAAGTTATACTCTTTACTCATAAGCCAACTAAGTTAAATATAAAAAAACATAAAAACAGGCAAGTTATTATCTTAGATATATGACCACATATCATATGATGGTATACATTAACCCCTTAAGAATTCCATTTTTGCCAATATTTTCCTAATATCGGTCCAATTTTACTGCATTTAACTAAGCATAATACTTATCATAATGCGAAAATAGAAAAAATTTATTTTAATTTTCACTTTTAAAGTTTTCATAATTATTTTTTATCTTGTAATTATAATTGTAGGACATACAACCCCCAAAAGGTTTGTTTTTTATAAATACACTCTGTATAATATGAAGAAGGTTTCATACAGCTTAAAATAATTTCTGTCTTACTTACAAGCAAATTTCACGTTCGTACCTGTTTTTCAAACGATTGAGAATTGTGTGTGTTTGTGTGAATATATGTATGCGCACACAATTTGAAGTATGGTGTAATACTAAGTCTTACATTACAGCGGGGACAAAGATAATATCGGTTATTTGGATTATCTTTCCATTTTCATTTATTTTCAAACTACAAATTGAGATTCTCATTAACAAACCTTTTTAATCCCTATTCTGTATCGAATCTAATCTAATCTGTATCAAGAATCTAAATTACTACAATGATTACGAAATTATACCTTCAATTAAAAATTCCCGTTTTCACCACATGAAAATTTCCTGATAAGAAATATTTCAGTACCATGAACAAACTGTGTCTCATAAAAGCACTTAATAATCTCACTGTAAGAACTAAAAATATGCACTAATAAAAGATAAAAAGAAGAAAGTATTGATGACCGTTCAGCGTATGACCAAACCGATTGTGGCCAGCTTTTGGTAGCTGGTATGGAGTACGGGCCAATCAAAAGGGTTAAGCCGTTTCAAAAATGAGGTTTTGATTCAAACGTATTACTTTTATACGTTTTAATGCATTGATACAGAATGCGATTCTTTTTCAATAACAATATCAGAGATTCACAACTCTGTCCTTAATTATTTATTGTAATGATAAATTATTACGAAATATTTATATTAGCATATTTATTATAAAATAAATACACCACTTCACATATTAGCCTTGTTTACGCCTAGTGATATTGGCTTTATTCTATAAACATGCAAATTTAATTTCTCGCATCACATAACGGCATTCTCTTCTAAAGCAGAACACTCATTTCCAAGCTATTTAAGAGAATTCGTGATCACGGTTATTTAGCAGCGCTCGCTTTAGAATTTATGATTAGCTATTATTGAACTCAGACCTTATTCGCTTTCAAGATACGGTTTCGTTCATTGTTTCTTTCTCCAGTGGTTTTCACAGTGATTCACATTACACTTTAAATTAGCATCTCTTTGATAAGAACAATTCACCGTAGGATGGAACTCAAGGAAGGATAATTCAATCATCGCTTGTTTGTTTAGTTCCAAAGGCAAATTCTAAGTGTGATATCTTTAAAAGCACACGTGTTGATAAATAATTCAGCCTACTTGAATACGAGTAAATATTAATTAATGAACTTAAACATTCCGTGTGAGTCTCGCAAACATTATCTATTATCTGTACTGCATATACAGGGCATTTCCTAATTCGATCAACAAATTCAGAGGGGTGATTGTATAAGGCATGAAGATGACAAATCACCATAGAACATGGAGTCATTAACCACCTTTAGTCGGAGTAATTCCTAAAATTAGTTATGAAGGATGTAATGTTGAGTGGAATGAGAAGAGGCAATAAAATGTAAGGAATACATTTATAAGACGTGAAGTATGTTTAAAATACGAACAATGTATCACAGCTTGACGTCAGAAATTCAACAAATGATTGTCACAATAATTGTTTGAAGTAGTGGCAGCGTATGTCATAGCATAGGCGACACCGAAGGACGACTTCAAGTAAATCCAGTGTTTTGGTGATGTCAGCTGAAGAGAACAGCGTCTCATATACAAGAGACTTATGGTGGCTTCAGAGAAGAAATCAAGGGACTGGGTTCGAGGAGCTAGGAACTCAAACAGCAGATCCACCGCGTCCAATCCGTCTCCCGGGATATGGAGCAGGGAGATAGTTAAGCACTGCCATCGAAAAATGTGCTGTTGCACTATCATGCATGAGCCACACGCTCTTTTCTACAGTGGCCGGTACTACATACACCAACTCCGTTAGAAGTGAGATATTTTCATACGTGCAGATTTCTTCAACCCTACCATTGTATTTTAAATCCCAGCATTCGTTTGGATACTTTCCTCGTCTACTCCATCCTCCTCTAGATAGATACTATTATCGTGATCTTCACCGACTAAACGTAGTCTGCGACCTCATGTCCTATTGTGATTTATCGTACCCATACTGCCTAGTATCACCCCTCTGAATTTGTTTGTCAAATTTGGCAACACCAAATATACAGGAATAAATAAAAACAAATGTTTATTTGGACGTTACTTGGGAACAGACAGGGCTGTTTTTATCCCCCGGCTCCCAAGGCACTTCAAATTGTTACGTTCCTCATTATTTCCACAGCACCTCTTTCCTTCAGTACTTACCTTGCTAGTTTTGGTTCGGGAGGGATTATCTCTTAACTTTCTTACTCTTTTCCCTTTCTATGTTTTTGATGTTTGAAGAGTATTTTTGTTACCCCTCCCCCTCCAATGGATTCGACGTGTCCTGGACTGGAAACTGCAAGAAAAAAAGCGAATGGTTTGGACTCTCTTGTTTATTTCTTACCTTACGACATCTCAGACCGCTCATCCACCTTTTTGTAAATTAGTACAGTTAATTCATAAAATCCTTTGCAATTACAATATAGAGTATACTTTATTGTATTAACTGTTTTTTTCAACATGTTAATTATCATGTTTTGCATTGCTTATCTGTTTACGATCTCTTAATATTAGGCATCTTTATTTCCTATTGCCACTGCCATTATACTGGTGTAACCAAGGTTTCCTTCAAGCTTTGATCATTGCAAAATCATTTGTAACATCATTGTAATTAATTTCCAAGGCAATATCATTTTGAGTGCATTACGACATCAAACTTTTCATTTTTCATGGTAGATCTGATCTTAGGAGACTTTCTTAAGAGCAGAAATGCTTCTCTCATGACTCGTTAGACGGTGCTACGATTGCTGTATATATATATAATTTTTTAAATTCCTTTTTCAACTTCCACTTTTTTGCTGCCCCGAATCTGTTGCGGCCTAGGCATGTGCCTAATGTTCCTTAGCGGAAAACCGGCCCTGGGAACACATTTTACGTTATTCTGTTACATAAGATTAGGAAAAACACTGGGCATTATTCATTCAATCATGTATACATAAATTCTAACAGAAATAAACATAGTGCATTATCTTATACAGGATTATTTAAGAACCGCTAAAACAAGATACGATTTTTTGTTGCAAAATTCATTATTGACATGTGGATTAAAAAATTTGAAAATATTATTATTATTAAATTTAAATTCACATAAATGTGGGGTTGTGTGTGTTTACAAAAGTATAGGAAATAAACTAAAACATGATTAATGAAGTTTATCACATTCAATTTAACGTTTTCATTAGAGTTGTATGTTATTTTATGAAATGAAAAAAAGTTAAATCGAAAGGCGGGAGTAAAATTATTTTAGATTGCGTGATTACACATTAATAAGTTAATTCTTAATATATGTTTGAAATAATTTCAAAAATAAAATGAACTAACTGTATGAACTAATAACAAATTTGACTGAAAAACGCATCTCAAAATATAAAAACGCTAACATCTAAGTGTGAAGTTTAAAGAAAGTAAATTCATAAATAAAATACTTTAATTAATTTATTTTATGAATTGACTGAAATAAATAAAGAAAGCTATTTGTTTCGAAGTTTCTTGAGAATATTTACCGTGCAGAAAGAATAGCTATCAGAAATGAAGGATGTGTTATTTTTAATGAGGTTATTTAAGTAGCGATAAGAGAAAAGAATGAAATTTTATTTTCAATTTTTAGATACGTTTATTTAAAGTCAAAAAAGAAAATGAAATTGTTTAGAACATCTAGAGTATAGTTGTTCTTCGTTGTGTTTAAATAAAAGTGTAGAAAAATTTAAAATGCAATGATTACTTCAATTAATCCTACAATCAACCATTTTCATTGTCGCATTATTAAGGAATTGAACAAATTAAATAGAAAGGATGTAGTACTAATTATTTAATTTTAATTTTCTAACTACTTCGTGAGATCATAACTCATTAATTAAGATTATATTTGATGACACTAATAAAACCTAAGATTAAAATAGGAGTGCATGTGCATTAATATTTAATATGCGTATGAAATGAACCTTGAACCAAAAATTCTATATACATTTATACGTACAGTAAAGCTCCAACTATTCAATATAAAGTCTATAAAAAAATTGAATATTAAAAACATAATTCTTAATCAAAAATATAATTACGAATTTTTCAACACTTGGGAGATTTTCCTCACATTATACCATTTGAAAAAACATGTCACAAATTTTATACTATTACATGTACGAAGACAGATAATAATAGCAAGAATAGGTTTATTTATTAGCATTTAAAAAGTAAATGTAAGGTTAGTTTTTTTTCAAATTATCTAGTAACGTTAACTTATACGGTACAAAAAAATATATATTAAGAACGTTTTGTTTTATTGTGAATCAATAGAAAAATAGATTTGTTCTTTAATTTAAATATATTTATTCTATTGCCGATTACTTTATTTTTTTATTTCTCAAAACATGAAAATAAATTCCTCCTGAAAATAACTGAAGAGAATAGTTTCTATTTCATTTCGTATAAAATTCAATATTAATACAACTTCCCAATCTTACATTTTCATTTCCTATAAAATGGCGTAAGCATTTCGTTATATCTTTTTAGTTTCTCTTTACCTTCAGATATGATGTTAATGTTTCTCTTTTTTTTTATTTTAATGAAACACGACACTTCAGAACTAAAGAGGAGATGTAATCCGAACTTTATTACTTTAGTCGGCGTTAAGAAAACTGGAGATTACTTTCATTTTCATATCATTAAGGCTTTAGAAAAACAATATATATATATATATTTGTTTTTATAAGATTTTATTTCATATGAAACGAGGTACTTTGATTTTTTTTTATTCCAGAAGTTTAGAATGAGATGAAGTCTTAGAAAAGATAACAGCTAATAATAACGGGGAGAATTTTTTTTTATGTTTTAATTCTGTTTTCTTTTCGTCCTATTAAAAGATTGTGAAAAATAATAAAAAAAACTGTTTCTTTGCTCTTCCGATTTCCCTATTGCTTCTGAAGAACTATTAAATATTTATTGAAAGGAAAAGGCTTTGTGGACATAATCTATGACACTTTTTTGTTTTTATTCCATATGAATTAATCTGCTTTAAAGAAAGGTAGTTATCATATTTTTTAAAGAAATACTGGGGGAGAAGTTACCCCCTATCCCCCCAACGGCTGACTAACCCACATTGTACAAATTGTACAGCTGTTCATAATCATTGCTCCAATTGAAAAACTGTTATTTACATGAAAAATGTAGCTCTATTTATTTGTTCCTTTTTTTCACAAATATGGCAACCGTAAAAAATGTATTACATCATCGCGAAAAACGTTTTTATATGGCAAGAGATAAATCAAATAACATGAATGCAGTTGTTTAAGCATATATTCGTAATATGCTGCAAGCTAATTTAAAAAATTAAACTAACCGAGATGTGAAAAAAAAGTTTTAAATCATCTTTGCTGGATAATATATGTTTACTTTTTTTATTCTCCATTTCCATTTGAGAACTAAGTTTTATACCAAAAAGAAAAAACAATTGTTGCATGAAAAATATTGTTGACTCTAAAAGGAATGGAATATATTATTAACACATTAATAAGTAGCTGAAAAATGAAATTATTACATAAAAAGTTTATTCAGTTTTGTGAGTTTCACTTCACCGTCAAAATTACAAATACCTTTAAAGAGTTTAAACTACTAAAATAGAATAAAGTACATTTTCTTAAAAGGAAAAAAAAAAAGGAAGAACTTTTCCATTGAATTAAAAGGCATTTTTGAAAGCGAAAATGAAATAAATATAAATATGTCTTTAAAATTATTGTATTACATTTGTATATACATAGAAAAAGTGTCTCTCCTCATCCATTATAAAATTACAATTTAATTTTTATTCTCTTAAAGAAGCATGTTATAATTTATTCGTCTTTTTTATTTAGGTAAAGTAAAAAAGAACAGATTGGATGAGATACTTAAATATAATTATAACCATTAATTAAGTATTAATCTCATTTAAGTATTTGAAATCATAGATTAATTGAAAACTCATTGTTTAAGACCATTGATTTCAAAAATATTTTGATAAATGTTTTTACATCAGGAACATTTTTAAGGTATCCGACTACGTTCGGAACTCTTATTTTGTAAAACCCTATAAGTGGATGATTTTATGATATTTGGTGTCACTTAGATTAAAGAGAGAGAATACATGTATTAAAATTGTTTTAAGGTATCCGACTACGATCGGAACAGTGATTTTAAAAAAGCGCATAAATGGATAATTTTCATGATATTTAGTGTCACTTAGATTAGAATACATATATAAAATTGTTTTATAAGGGTATTTTGACAAAAAAAATTATTTAAATACAATATTTTGGCAAAAAATTAAATTAGAATAACCTTTTTTCAAAATGTTCTCCTTTTATATAAAATGCTTCAACAATAAAAAATATTTTGCTTATATGAAGTAAAGACTCTCCAGAGAGTCTGAATCTTTTTTGAAAAATTCTCAATATTTTCAGAGTTACCACCAATTGAAATAATTATCGGTGTTTTTTTAAAATTTCTCCCCTCTGTTGTCGTAAAACATGGATAAAAACACTTCTAAGGTATATATTTCAAAAATTCTAGTTGAGCTTCTGTACAGAGGTCTGAGCTACATACAGACAAAATATTATTATAATAAAAGCATTTTTCACAAAAGTAGAATATTATGAAAATGGGTCATTCTATGTTCATTTTTTGTCAAAATATTGTAATTTTATTGTAATACAATTCTTAAATCAATTTTATATACATTTTCTAATCTAAGTGGCACTAATATCAAATATTATCCATTTATACGCTTTTGCAAAATCACTGGTTCCGAACGTAGTTGGATACCTTAAGAATATTATTACAGTAAATATTATGTAAATGAAATATTTTGTCAAAAAATGAACATAGAGTAGCCTATTTTCAAAACATTCTCCTTTCATGGAAAAAGGCTTCGATAATAATAACATTTTTGCTTACATATAAGTCAAACCTCTGTACAGAGCCTGAACTAGGATTTTTAAAATATATAACTTAGAAGTGGATTTATCCATATTTTAATACAACAGAGTGGAGAAATGTTAAAAAAAAAAACAAAAAACGTTAAGTATTTCAATTGGTAGTAACTCTGAAAATAATGTCAGTTTTTAAGAAATCCTAGTTCAGGCCCTCTGGAAAAATCTTTTCTTTACATAAGCAAACTATCATTATTACAGAGGCATTTTTCATCGAAGGAGAATATTTTGAAAATATGTAAATTTAAGTTCATTTTTTTTTTCCAAATATTGCATTTAAATATTTTATCATTCTAAAATATTCTTAAAATAATTTGATGCATGTATCCTAATCCAAGAGACATTAAATATCATGAAAACTATCGGTTTATACGCTGTTTTTTAAATCAAGGTTCCGAACGCAGTGGGATACCTTAAATCATTTCCCAAAGCCAATTTTTGTTTTATTTCTAATGGTAGATTATGAACAGTTATTACAGAGTTCATCAATCTACCTCTTTTTAGTACCTCTTTTTAGTGCAGTGCCATATTGCGGCCCAAAACAAATCTAGATTGAGAATTTCGGAATACTTAAGATAATTAATTGAGAACTTAAAATATTTAATTTGATTCAATTTTGAATTTAAATTAGGTAATTTCATTTCTAGCCAGACTTGTATATAAAAGAAACGCTAACTGAATTGAATCCGAGTTTCTGAAATTGTGCTAAGAAGTTATGAAATATGGCGTAAATATATGAATTTATTCGTAATGCAAGATGGAAAGATAAATTCCAGAATGAAAAATTTAAAAGATTTCTTGTTTCAGGAAATACATTTTCGAAACCATGATCTTGAAAAGTAAACTAAAAATACATCTTGTTTATTGAATAGCTACTCATTTTAGACTGAAAATTATTATAAATTTTTTATATAATTTTTTAGTCTATTAAATTATTATAATTGTTAGCAAAATAGTAAAACAATATATTTACTTAAATTGCTTGTATTCAAAAATAAATTGATTAAAAATCTACAACAATACACGGTGATACTTCGATTTCAAGAATTCCATTCTAATTATTAATTTATTACCAAAAAGGCCTTGAAGATCATCATAGTTATCTAATAAAGAGAGGGCAGGACTAAGGAAATTCATTTGCGAACGAGACTTGTTGTAATATTAGTACTCCTTTAGGGTGTTCAACCCTCAATGTAACTCCGCCGAATGACCAGTCAATTCGGAGAAATCAGGCTTCGAAATTCATGCTTAGCTTTTATACAATTAAATTTTAGTTTTCCGCAACAAGTTCATAGCCTAATTGATAAATTGTTTGCATACTATGTGCGAAGTCCGGGTTCGATCGATTCCACGCCATCAACTTCTTTTCTTCAATTCATTTAATTATCTTTTTAAAATTAAATAAATTTATTTATGAAAGGCTTATTAAATATTAAATGATATCTTTTGTAAATATTTTGCATTTTATAAAGTAAAAAATTACTGTAATTATATAAATAATTATATTAAATTTTATAGAAATATTTTTTATATTAATAAATAATATTTATAATAAAAAATATAATAAATATTAAATGATATTTTACAAAAAAATTAGTTACAAATAGTTTTATAAGGTGAAATACAATATATTATAAATAAAATATTATATATAATATAAAATAATTTATAAAATATATTATTATTATTAAATTAATTATTTTATAATTAATATAATAAAAATATGTGTGTGTGTATCTTTTATGTATTATTAATTTAATTAATTATAATTTTATAAAATATTTATTAAATCCTTTTCAAATAAATTTATTTAATTTCAAAAAGTTTATTTAAATAATTTTAATAAATTTATTTAAATAATTCCTATAATAAATTAATAATAATTTCAATAATAAATCATAATTTTAATAAATTTATTTAAATAATTCCTATAATAAATTAATAATAATTTCAATAAACAATACTTTTAATAATAAATTAATACTAATTTTAATAATAAATTAATACTAATTTTAATAATAAATTTTTAATAAATTATTAATAATTTTAATAATAAATTTTTAATAATTTTAAAAATAAATTTTTAATTATTTTAATAATAAATTTTTTATAATTTTAATTATAAATGAATAATAATTTTACTAATAAATAAGTAATATTTTTAATTAATACTAATGCTTAATAATAATTAATTGATTATAATGAATAGTAATTAATTAATTGATTATAATGAATAGTAATTAATTAATTGATTATAATGAATAGTAATAATTAATTAACTATAATAAATAGTAATTAATCAGTTAATTTTACTGAATAATAATTAATTTCCTAATTTTAATTATAAATAGTTTTTATTAATAATTATTTTATTTATTTTTAATTAATAATTTTAAATAATTTTACTAATAAATAATTTAAGATTTATATTTTTAATTTTTTTCTTTATAAAATACAAAATAATTACAAAAAATATCATTTAATATTTAATAAAACTTTCCTAAATAAATTATTTTAATTTTAAAAAAATAATTAAATGAATTGAAGAAAGACTTCGCGTATAATAAGCAGACAATTTACAAATCAAGCTACGAACTCGTTGCGGAAAATTAAATTTAATTGTATAAAATCTAAGCAGGAATTTCGAAGGCTAATTTCTCTGAATTGACTGGCCATTCGGAGGAATTTCTCTAAGGGTTGAACTCCTAAAGGAATACTACTATTACACCAAGTGTCGATCCCAAATGAATTTACTTAGTCGTACCCTCCGCTTGTAAGATAAAAGAAGAAATCCTCTTGTCATTTTAATGATACAAACTTTGAAATTTGAAAATTGGTTCGTGTAAGAAATGAAACAGATATTATATCAAAATAGGACATACAAAAAAGAAATGAAATAGCAAAAATGAGATAAATTTCTCACTGTACTTTTCAATTTAAAGGAGCCATTGATGTACTTCTTAATAAAATTATCTAAATTAAAGTTCTTTCTCTCTTTTTGTAATATTAAATCATTTGATGCGTAAGCCCTGCATGCTGCATCTTGTATAAGTCTATTGTAAACAAAAGTTTTTGTGTTTAAAGAGCTCACATATTTTGCATTAATACAAAGTAATCTCGATTTAATTTACAATTTTTTTTTAAATTCATTATTCTACAGTAATTAAAAATCTTTATTCGCATCAGATGTATTTTTCTCAACAATATTGATTGAAGCATCAGTTGAATGTTTTCAAAACCGTTTAGTCTTATTTTAATTCAGTCGTACGTTTTTAGACTATTTTACTAATTTTACTTTTTTTAAGTATGTTAAAAAAAGAAACTGTTCCTTCGAGTGGCACTTCTGTATACGAAAAAATAATATAACTCAATATTATAAATAATGTGGATAGAACTTAAAGTACATATTTTCCTTATTAGGCCAATTCACCAATTTCAGAACCAATTTATTCGAAATCTCTATCACCTCATTATTATTTTTAATTATCATTCTGTTATTTACAAACTGGCGCTTATCTTTGTAATTTTGCTTAACGTAATAATCTTGAAAACTAATTTAATGCCACCCTATCCACTAAAATATCTATTTTAATTCCTTAACACATTTTATACCAGTTTATTTCTTTAAAAATCCAAGGTATTTTTCAATTCTGTTATTAGTTCACACTCTCCCCTATCTTGTTCAAATTTTCAATCGTTAATAAAATACTTTTTATTCTTCAATTTAAGTTTAAATGCATTTTTTTAAACTTGCAGTGGATGACACATGATGTTCATACAGTTTTTTTCAAGAGTATTAATTCAATGAATTTATATAATTAATGAATAAATAGTAACAAGTAAAAATAATAGTTCAACACCGTATATGAAAAAGAAAAGTGCTCGTTGTGCCCCTGTAGCACATTGGATAGTGCGTTGGATTTCTAATCCAAAGATTGTGGTTTCGAGTCCCAACAGGTATAGCTAATTTCTAAGGATGGGATTTCTTTTTGCTATACTATTTCATTAGAATAATTAAATTTAATTAATGAATAAATACTAACAAGCAAAAATAATAGTCCAGCACCATACACAGAAAGAAAAATAGAAATTGCAAAGAAAATCGATTTCTATTTTGCCACTTGATATTGCGATTCTATAATATGCATATACATATTATATTAATTATAATTATTTGATAAAAAGTAACGAAAATAAAATTTTTCTTTGTTGAAGTAAGTAGGAATTGACTTAAATTATATATAAATATATATCTTACTTGTTAAAATAGCCAAAAACAAAGCTTGTAATTTTCTTACAAAATAAAATATTTATATTGATATTTGTAACTTCTATTTATGTCTAAAAATTTGCTTAATTTTTATTCACCTTAACAAATGAATTTTAAATAATTTAGTAATGCCAGTTACATATTGCATGATATTCCATATAAAATTTGTTACACACACACACATATATATATATATATAATTAAATTATTAAATTAAATCTAAAACAAAATAACCTATTTACCATTTAACTTTAATTTTCCATAACAGAGTCGATTCATAAATTAAACACCAAATTACTTTCTCAGAAAATATATTCTTGACATAACAATTCTGATCCCAGCTCATTAAATTTTTTAGACTTCATACTTACGATTCCGCGCTTTACTTTCAAATTGAAAACATTATCTAAAAAGTGTTATTTAGCAATTTTGGAAATAAGTATACAACCCATTTAGTATGATCAAAATACAATCTGGTCATTTGTTGTTCGTTTTTTCTTGGCAAAAGGTGTGTCAGTTGAGCTCGATGAAAAAAATAGTATTTTACAAAAGTTCTCGATGCTAACTTGAAATATTACATATAAACGTTTTTCATCGAAAAAAAATTTATATACCATATACCTTTAGAAAAAAATTACAGATTCATCGGACTTCGGTTCCCTGTTGATATATTTTATTGTCATTATTGAATGTGTATAGTGTTAGGTAAATTATATATATAAAAATTCTGTTTTGGTAATTTGGTATTTTAAAACTGATCTACGCATATTTATTTTCCCCACATGCTTTGCATTATAATGGAAGTTATTATCAACCTTAAAAACAGAGTTTAACACAAACAGCTAAAGAGCACTTACACAATTTCCAGAATTTTAATTAAAACTACACTTTAATAAAACGTGAGGCTAATTTGCTCGTAACTCGGGCAAGAAGTTTTAAATGTTAAGAATACACTCTAATTTTCTTAATTGCACAAAACTAAAATATCTCGTAGAAAGTTTGGGCTAAAGTTCATGAAATTCTCCATTTCCCTTAATGAATGTGTTTCATGCAAAAAATTTGTACAATATTTATCAGGTAATACAAGGAATTCCAATAATTAGAATACAGAACAATTACTAGAATTATTAGATATCTGAATACAAAATAATTTTAATAATTATTTGTTATATGCTTTCCTTTTATTATGATTAGAAAGCATATTATAGTATGTTATTTTAAAAAATAACGGCATTAGAGTTGAGTTAATTAAGTTTTTTCTAAGGTAATTTAATGTTTTCCTCATGAGTAACTATACTTTTAGAAAACAATAACTGAATGAAATCAATAGTTCCCAAATAAATAAAATGTCATGCATTTAAGGTATCTGACTACGTTCGGAACCGTGATTTTGCAAAAGCGTGTAAATGGATAATATTTATGATTTTTAGCATAACAGATTAGACAATGTATATAAAATTGGGTTAAGAATAATATTACAATAAAAAATTATTTCCGTACAATATTTTGACAAAAATTAATTTAGAATAACCTTTTTTCCAAATGTTCTCCTTTTGTAAAAAATGCTTCTATTGTATTATTATTTTGCCTGTCTATAGCTCAGATCTCTGTACAGAGGCTCAACTAGAATTTTTGAAACGCATAACTTGGAAGTCGGTTTTTCCACGTTTTAAGAAAACAGAAAGGAGAAATTTTAAGAAAATACGCCGATAATTATTTCAAATGGTTGTAACTCTGAAAATAATGTGAATTTTTCAAAAATCACAGTTGAGCCTCTGAATAGAGGTCTGTGCTATATACAGGCAAAATATTAATACAATAGAAGCATTTTTTACAAAAGGAGAACATTTGGAAAAAAGGTTATTCTAAGTTAATTTTTTGCCAAAATATTGTATTTAAATAATTTTTTGTCATAATGTCTTTAAAACAATTTTATATATGTATTCTAATCTAAGTGACACTAAATATCATGAAAATTTTATATTTATGCGCTTTTTTAAAATCATGGTTCTGAACGTAGTCGGATACCTTAAATAAAAATATATATATACATAATTTAAAAATTTATAAGCTCTTCTAAAAACAGGTACAAACGTAGTTAAAAAATTATGAATTTCTGTGAATTTATATCATTTCTAGAAATGATACGAAAAATATTTATGTTTAATATGTTTTTAATATCATCCTTTGTTTTACTTTCATAATTTTGCTTGTTTTGTTTCAAATGAAATAGCATGCAAATTTTGCTTTAGTGTAATAGTCATTGGATACAATGGTATTTATAAATAATTTCCTGGAGGCTTCAGTCTTCTTTCAATAACCAACCATTTGGAAAACTTCTGGAATTCCTTTCTGTAATGTTAGATTAACATCGAGTTTAAAAAGTGACACACCAACTAATGACAATAAATATTAAATAATTAAAAGGATGAAAACATTTTACAGGTTTCTAGTAATAAAATACAATTTTTAACTCAAAAAATTTGTATGCAGTTATTCAACATTAATTTTCAGAAATTTTACCTGAACCACTATCTTTCAATTTTATGTAAAACATTGCATTAAAATTACGAAAATTACAAATATTAATGATTCCTATTATTTGAAATTAAAAAACACTGTTCCTATCTCTAATTAATGACCCTATTTCAAATTTAAAATAGTTCAACACACCAAGTAGGGAATTGAACTTTAAACTATAATATTCATTTCAATACAATCCTTACAAAAAACTCATATTTTTCTCTGAGCTATACAAGCTACTCAATTACTCACATTTGTATATATTCTTCTAAAACTAATCTGTGACTTACAACAAATCAGGGCTTAGGTAATGTGATCACGTGGTACATGATTGAGACAGAAGCTAGACAGTGTAAATATCTATTCTGCTGTAAATTTTCAACTAAATATTTCAAGTTATTCCGAACATTCGAGTAATATAGGAAACTTCAGCAATAATTTAATAGGTACATATCCTCATAAATTGAACTTTTCTTTCGCCTTCTTCAGTCTGAAACACGGTAATGTCTACACTATTTTCATAGCACATAACTTAACAAAATATAATAAATTAAAATGAAAGATAATGTGCGGCTGGGGAGTTATTATGAACATTACCGTGATATTTTCGTTAAACTATTGGTGGGATAAAAAAGAGGAAGTATTAAGTATTTTAGCCAGATTTCAGGACATAAAATATTTTTCCAAATTTCTGTCCTTCAAGAGAATGAAGTAAAATATTATTTGTTAAAATTCTTTAATAGTTACATTGCTTTCATAAAGAATATATTTCCCATAAAAAGGCACCTCAAAGTGTACCTACACAAAATTTTATGTTAAAACTTATTTGAATTAGTATTTAAAATATTAGTACATTTTTTCCCTTAACTATTTTTGTATTGATATACTCTTACACTGAACAGGTATGTACAGTGATGTACACTACTGTCCATTAAAATTGCTACACCTAGAAGGCGACATGCCACAGACGTGACATTCTTACAACGGAAGATATGCAAATGATACTGTGATATGCAAATGATTAGCTTTACAACACATTCAGACAAAGCAGGCGCCGGTAGCGACAACCATGTTTAAATGAGGAAATTGTTCAGCCAGTTTCTCATACACAAATTGTATTTGAACTTTGTTGCCTAATGAAAAGTTGTGATGCCTCGTTCAAGAGCAGAAATGCGTACCAGCACGTTTCTAACTTTGATCAAGGTCGAATTGTAGCATACAGTTATTGTGATTTATCGTATTGCGGTATTGCTGCTTGAGTCCTATGAGATACATTTGATTGTTAGCAGAATATGGAATTGATTGGTTCAGGATGGTCATACGAAGTGCCGTGATGGATTTCAGAAACTCCCTATCAATAGCAGCTGAGAAGACAGGCATGTTATCCATATGGCCTTAATGGTTCGTGCAGCCACGTCATGAACTCTGAATCAAGAATTGGGGTGGTTGGCATGACGTTTGCAACACCATATGCCAGTCACTATGGTTGATGAGTTCTGGCATCGTGTTGAACCTGCATGGGCAACTGTACTTGTGCATGCCATCCAATCACTGTTTGACTCAATACATAGCCATTAAAGTGCTGTTATTACTGCCAGGATCTATTCTCTCAAATTTCTTAAAAATTTAATGACTTCTTATTGCTAGTAAATTATATTTGTCCAATAAATATCATTTTGTTATCTGCATTTCTGCCTGGTGTAAGCAATTTTAATGGCCAGTTGTGTATAAGCAATGCTGAGTTTCATATTCCCCTTTTTCTGTCAATATATATTCTAATTTAAATATATATATATATATTTACTTAACTTTTTTTCTTAAGCAATCATATAATGTTATTTCATCAAATTTAAAATAAAATAAGCAGTGCAGTTCCCTGCAAACCGTTTCATTTTTGTTATTGTGATGTTCATTTAAAATGTTAGAATGAAAGAGACACAAACTCTCTCTCTATTTTATTTCTTCTAATATTTGTATTTTAAATTCAAATAAACTCTTAATGTTTTACAAATTTTATGAAAGGAAATTTTAGTAAATTTATATTAATTTATTTTTATTTTATAAAATTTAAACGTTACAATAGTCAAAACTCCTTCTTGATTATGAAGAAAATTTTTTTATTTAAACTATTTCTATGGCTGAGACGTTATATTTAATGAAATAAAACATCTGTGATAATGATCTAAAATTACAACTGTAAGGTAATGAAAGGATCCCAAAATACCTATTAGTCCAGTAATCTTTATCGTACCTAAAATTTATTGCGTATATAATGATTTATTTAATTCAATCTGAATTTTATTGAGAAATGCATATTTTCTAAAAATAATATTTGTATGTATATATATATGAAGCATTTTAAAATAACCCATAATTTTACATTAAAATTTGTTTTTAAGAATACTAACCTTTTAACAGCTTGAAATGTCTTCGTAATTTTGAGCATAATATTGCAGCAAATGTGAAAGTAAGAAAAGTTACCTTCTGTCTTCATATACAAACGATATACGTAAAAGCTCTCTCAATCGATATCGAAATATTACATGATTAGGTAGTAAGAGTAAGCTAATGCATCGAATGACGCTCATTTAGAACACCTGTTATGAAATGACAAGATCATTGGAATGTCGGACATAATGCTCGGAATTTAGGAAAAATTTCGTAATTTACATAAATAAAAGAAACGATCTAATGTTATATATATATATATATTTATATATATATATATATATGGGAGTGAATACTAAGCTTATAAGAAAAAACAACAAACATGTAATTTAACATATATGTATTTTTTCAATTCCTACTATTAGTCTCACACTATCTACATATTTATTTATTTATCTTGGTGGAATTTTCAATCGTTAATAAAATACATGTTAAAGCACTCAATTGAGCTGGAATTTTATACATGATTATTTTAGATGGCAATACAATAATTTAATTTTTATTAATAAAAATTTATTAATTAAAACTAATTATCTAAAAAGTTGCAACCACAGTTACGTTAGCATCATTTTTGGTGACTTGTGTCGAAACTTGAAAAGGATTTTTCTCACGTTTTAAAGCATTCAGTTGAACTGAAATTTTATAGACGTGATTGTTTTGGATGACAATGCGATACTTTAATGAGAATGAATAAAAATTAAGTACCACTTAATGTTGTGATTCTGTCATATGTATTTACGTATTTATATTAATTGCAACTATTTAATAAAAAGTAGCTAACATAAAATTTTTCTTTGTTGATCTAAGTAGGAATTGACTTAATTTTTTTTTTATATTACGTATTTTAAATATTGCTAAAAGCATCCGACTTGAGAATTTAGTAGATTAAATTTTTGGGGTGAGACGTTAAAATGTAGTACAGTTTTATCCCGACAATGTACAATTATTGTTTTTTAATTAGAATTATTTAAATAGCAGCCTGCTGTAAAGTAATTTAATTAAAAAATTATTTGGATCATATTCCATACAAAAAAATTAATTAATTTGGATGGTTCGAAATAACCTTGTATTGAAACTGCTTGAAGGACACTGGAGACGGACCTCAAAGTCTTGTACTATAGTATAAAGACGTATAGACAACTCTCGAGCTTAAGTATCTTCTTTTCCGTGCCTCATTGTAGGAAATTTTTTGGATGAGCTCCAGATCAGCGGTCGTCAATTTGTGGACCTTGAAAAATTTTTAATAGTCCACAGAATAATTGGTGCATTATTTATATTGCTACGTCTATCGGGGTCGAGGATTTAATACAATTCAGTCTCAAAGAAGAAAAACAGTTATTTAAGGGGCGGGGGAGAATTTTGTCAAAATCCAACCCCCGAAATAAAGGGCTCCGCTTTTGAACCCCCAGAATAAGTCTCAAAAGGTCTTCCCCACCTTCAACGGGCCCCAGACGCAATTATAAGGGGACTGAAATAAAGTTGGGGGAAAAATTATTCACAAGCACAGCCGAGCTTCACCCGGGACCCCCCGGGCGGCAAGCTACGCAAGCCCAAAACCCCAAAACCACATATCGCTGGTTGGGAAACAAAACTGACAGTTCCGGTG
The DNA here is from genome assembly GCA_019973955.1 of Trichonephila inaurata madagascariensis. Classification (NCBI taxonomy): domain Eukaryota; kingdom Metazoa; phylum Arthropoda; class Arachnida; order Araneae; family Nephilidae; genus Trichonephila; species Trichonephila inaurata. The sequence goes on along the minus strand of BMAV01023074.1, from coordinate 37,036 downwards.
AGCACCGCTCTATTTTAAACATGACGGAAACTTCCGGGAAAAATAAACCCACGGCCCTAGAGCAAACTTAGTGTATTTCTCCCACAAAAATTTAGAAGAACCCAGGGGTTTTTTAACTCACCAAAATGGTCACAAAAATTGGGGGCCCTCTTGATTCCTTTAAATGTGATGCTCTTGGTTCCCATCGCCAAGATGTCGCCAAATTCCCATTGAATTAACGTAAAAAACTTTTTGTTGTGGGCCAATTTTGGAAATTAAAAATTAATTTAAAACATAAAAAATTTTCACATCCAAAATACAAATTATTTTTCACACACAATTCGTTTCCCAAAATTTTTTCCCAATGGGAGATCAAAAAAGTTTGAAACAAAAAAGTATAAAAAAAATATAGTTTTTTCTTCCCAAAAAAAATTTCTACTGCTTTATCCATCTAGTATCGAAATTTTACAACCCTTTTTATAACTTTGCCAACATTTAAAAAAGGGGGAAAACCAAAATTTACGCATAAAATTTCATTTGCCCAAATTTCTTTGGGTTTCTATTGTTTTTTTGAAGTTGTTTTTCCGGGGATATGGACATAAATGTAAACAGATACATTAAAATTTATAAAGATTAAGGGGAAAACAGTCATGACCCCCAAATATAAAAAATTCCCCTTTTTTTGTCCCGAAATTTAAAAATTAAGGGCTAGAGAAATAAGATAGTTATAGTAATGTTAGCAGTATTATATAAAAGTATTGCTCTAGATAAGCGATATTCAACCTGCGGCCCGCAGGCCATATGTGGCCCGCCGGTCCTTTCTGAGTGGCCCAGTCTATTCCGTTTCACTAACAAATTCAATTATTTAAGAAAAATGTATAAAAGATTTAGTGAAAAATTCTTTCATTAGAAGAAATCCCATATATTGATTTTGCTATCTATGTGGTGCTTGGTAGGAATTGCGAAGTAACTTATTTTCTTTTGTAATAATAACGGTTAGTGTTAACAATAACAGTAGAATAGTGGCTATTTTATCGGTGAAATTAAGTTTTAATTAACCCTCATGCCTTCCAAGAGAAAAATATCTAAATAATATTTGTTATTTCAAGACGATTGGACTGTTTCTTAGAAAAACAAACATGGATCAAAACTTGTTTAATTTGTCATGAAAATGCTATATTTTAAAAAATATAATTTTGCTCGTTACTATACCACTATGAACAAATAGTTCAATGCCTCCCTTTTTTGAGCAACAAAATATTTGGGAGTGGGGGACTTGGGATTATTGATGAAAGGAAATCGAAATTACCCCATAACAAGGTAAAAAAGTGCATTGAACACCTTTTTTTTTCGCTGTTAGTTGAGTGTAATGAAGTTTAATATAGTTTTAAAATGAAATCCAAAACTATTAATATTTTGATTAATTTCTGCATTTTAAATGTCTTTTTTCCTTAAAAGCCCCATTAATCCTCATATTCCGGCCCGCGAGAAAAAGTTGTCATATGTATGCGGCCCGCTTGAAATAGGTATATCTATGTGGCCCGGCTGAAGGAAAGGTTGAATACAGCTGCTCTAGATAATGTGTAGTAGTTACCTTTACTCATGAATTTTAGTGCTTTCCCCCCTTTTTTTAGAAAAGGATTAAAGAAAGTTCTTACCACTTATCATATTCTGAAACTTATTAAATTCTCTTCCCAAATTATTGGTTAAAAATAAATTCTTTAATCAATTTAATTAATTGATTAAAGAATTTTTATTTTAAGCAAATTATGGATTAACAATTGATTGTTGTTTATAATGTTTTGAAAAAATGCGTGATAAAAATGAAAGAAACAATAGCAAACAAAAAAATAAATAAATAAACAATAGTGCACGAAAGAAGATGAATATGTGACTGTGAAAAGTTTTAAAAAATAAATAATTATCAGTGCTAAGCATTACAGGTGTTTTTAAAATCCCATTTACCAATATTTTACAAAATAATGAATATTTTAAATTTAAAAAAATAGGCTAATACTCAAATAAAACAGTTTGTCGCTACCCGTCGGTAGCGGGTGTGAGACGATTCGAGGAAGAAACAGACATAGACTGGGAATAACTACTTTTATTTAACTTTTAAAACTAAAGAAAGCACTTAAATAACTAAACTCGAGGAACAATAACAGGTAATTACTAATCCGTAGTTAAATATCAAATACATGGAAGCATTTATCTGGCTTAATCTCTTCTAGGCTCCGGCTTTCAATCTGTTAATTCATTGAGCCGTTAAGTTGACGTCTTCCACTATTCCGTGGATTCTACTTCTAGATTTAATATTACGATATGCGACCACAGGTAGCTAAGACTAAGCTATCCTCTTACGATCAACTCTTAAACATTACTTCACCTACTCAATGACTGGCACATAAATAGAAGTTGCAACCAAGTCCTCTCTATATTAAGCGACTTTCAAACTAATATCACAGTTAAAATTAGTATTTTCCCCAAAGGATTAGTATAAGTCCGAATAGAAACGGTTACTCGTTAAATAAACGATTTGAAAGTATTCTTTAGAGACGCTTTATTCCATTCAAAATATTATATACTTTTGAAAAGAAAATATTATTAATTTCTTAGGTACATAAATAAGAAAACAGCAGCTGGAATGACTTGCTATTTCATTTAATATATCCATACACATATATCTACAAGGATATTTTTCTACAACTTTTAAAATTGCAATTATACATGCTAAATACTATTCGTCTTACAAGCAAATTCCACGACTAAAATATATATTATTCCACAAGTATGTTATGCAGATAAAAATATGAAAATGTTTTTAAAGTAGTATTTTGAAGTTACTTTACACCTTGTTCGAAATAGATAAAAATAAAGCACAGAAAAATATACCTACACATATTCTTTTCCACAAAAGGCAATAAGGAATATATTCCCATCGATCTTATATTATTGTTAAATCTTAATTATTATTTTTTGTTACATAAATACGACGTTAAAATTATGTTTTTGCAGATTAAACTAATGATAACAATAATTTGCAGATTGTCTGAAATATACTCCTGAACTACACTAATGTAAGAAATTAAAATATTTGCAGACTTGATCGATTATCTCTAGAACTAATGGACCGATTTTAATGAAATGTGATCTGTACATACATTGATACAATACAAAACAAATAACCATACAACAATTGCAATACACAGGCATAATCTTGCGTAAAGCTCGTTGAAGTTAAAAAGACATGAAACAGTGGTCGCAGAATAAACAAAAGAAATGGGTTAATAGGGAGTATGGCCCCTTCTTACAGATATACAGGTCTCGCAGCGTGATGCCATACTTGAAATATGGCAGTTTATCAGTTCTTGTAGCAATTGCTCTCACTCGTTCAACAACGCTGTTTTCATTTCCTGGATGGTTCTCGGAGGAGGGTTGCGAGTTGCAATTGCTGTCCCCAGTGCGTACCAGACATGCTCTATAGGGTTGAGGAGACCTGGCAGGTCAATCCACACATATGGCGAATATTCTCACTCTCTAGAAATTCATCTACCAGATGATCCCTATGTGGCCTCACGTTATCGTCCATTACAATAAACTCGGGACTAAATGCACCCCTGAAAAGGCGAGCATAGGCCTCGAAGAACTCATCCCTATACCTCACATCAGTCACAGAGCCTCTTTCAAAGACATGGAGCAATGTACGGCCATCCAACATGATGCCTGCACAGACCCTTAAATTTCCTCCTCCATAATTGTCGATTTCGTGGACAATGGAGTAGGTAGTAGATCCCTGGTTCTATCCATATGAACGTTCGGCGAGAATCGGTGTTTAGGCTGAAATGAGACTCATCGGTGAACAGAACTGCCACCCATTGATTCATACTCCGATCTCTGTGCTGTCTGTACCATGCTAAAGGGACTCTTCTGTTCGTGCACGTGCGCGGGATACAAACAGCAGGTCTTCTGGCAAGCAACCCTCTCTCATGAAGTCTTTTGAAGTCACCCTTGATACACGGGTTCCTGTGGCTGCATACAAGTAACGTGACTGAGAAGCTGTAGCCCCTCTGTTACGTCTCGCTATAATTGATAAGTAGGGATCTTCTCTGGCAGTCATGGCTCTTGGATGACCTTGCCCAGGCTTTCTCTCGATTAATCCAGTTTCCTGAAAGTGTTTCCGTAAGCTATACACGACGCGGGACATTAAATTAAACTCTCTACAAATCTACACTTGACTTGGTCTGTTTCTAGCCTCCCCACAATTCGCCACCTCATTCAATCATCTAAACGTTGGTGGCTACTCATTTTTACTGTTATATTTGGAATCGAACCGATTGCTTCAAAATAACGCCAAGAAATTCACCGAGTTGTGCTGGCGAACAAAACAAGTCTTAACTTACACGCGCTTATAAAGCCTGTATATCTGCTGGGTCCACCTACACACACGTGTACGCTGACGTATTTGCCGTACAGGATTTGAATTTTTATCTAGAAGCAGTGGTTTTTCATTCATTTCAGTTATTTTCATGCAACTTGATAAAATATGCAAATTCTCTTAATTTATTTCATCAGTGTATTATAATTACTTAGACTTGGAATGTCATCAAAACGTAGTAATGTAACAAATAAAACTTTAAAAACTATATATATATACCATATAACTAAACATTCTCACTTTTATGTAGAAAAAAAAACTATCTGTGCTACTTATTTATTTTCGATTAATTAGTTTACATATATTTTTATTCAGAATGTAACTCTTTGCTTCAAATGTTGTTGTTTTTTTAATTTGCTCTAAAAATAATGTAATTAAAAGTAATTTTCATTGCATTTAATAACTAATTCAAATTTATAAATGTTTCGATAAATCAAAATTTATCAAAACAAATTAAATATCTAATAAGACTAACGAAAACAAAATCTAAACGACCACTGAGTTACAAATACAAAACTTCTACCTTAGAATAATATGAGAATTAGGCATGATTTAATTGCATAGAAAATATTTTAACAAATATAGTAAACTAAAAACTGAATAGTATAGTTTATTGAATATTTGATATTAAAGTTAATTAATCGCTATTAAAAATTAATAATTAGATACATCACGAGTTAATGTTAACTTACACACACACACAATTTTCAATTTTTTTAAAATCAATCCTTCAACCATTATTTTTATTTAAAAACTCTTCAAAACAAAAGTACTTTTATTAGGTATAAGTACTTGTATCATTAATCGCCATTAAGATATTCAAATATATTCCAAGCAATGCCAATTGATCTCAGTCGGAGCTTTTAATGGCCCGAGTACTTACTATACGCTCTGTAAGGTACAGCAATGCTTTATAAGTTTTGAGAGACATCAAAGACACCTACACAATCGCTGTGGACATTGAACTGAAAGGGTCGGCTAACATGATTTCTAAGATGTCTCATTCACAAGCCTTCTAATATGGAAATTGTATCTGTCGGTTGACATATTGCTTAAATGTATCGATTGCGTAACCTAGACTATTATTACCTAGATTTTGACGGTAATTATTGAAACTTGCAATAGCTAAAAAAACTATAATTATTCATAAATTAGAATTAAATAGATGAAAATATGTAGTTAATACATGTAATAGTTCGTAGTTAAAAATAAATACTGGTTTTCTTAAGGAATAGAACAAATCTGATCAGCTACCAGGATATTATTAAAATTTAAATATAGCGTCTGTGTAACATTATCTTTAAAAGTACTTTGTACTTGTTGAATATAAATTGATTTAGTTTTGCTTACCCACGTTGTTTTAATTTCTACTTCTAAGATCTGTGAAATTTTTGTAAAAAAAAATAATTAACACCTTTCTTTATTCTAAATTAAATAGGAGAATAATTGCTTTAAACATTTATAAAGGAATATAATAATTGTGTAAAAGGATGAAAACAGAAGTAATGTAGCTTTCTAAAAAACAATTAGAACCTTCTTCCTGTAAGAACCTCATTGCAGTGGTTGATGTTTGGGGTTTCGAGTAAAGATCAGCCATAAGTAGTTAAAATTCCAATTTATTATTTCATTAATTTAAAAAAACAACTAAGGGTTGGAAATGCACAACACTACAAATTATAAGAGCAATCACACGGCTAAAGGATACTTAATATATGAATATAATGTACTTCACTGACTTTTGGAACCTTTGGACTTCTACGGTATAATTCGCCTTAATTCTCTTTTTGTTGCACGACCTCCGATCGTTATCATTAAACTTAGTCTTATAACTTATTCGCCAATTAGCCCGTTAACTACCGTCAACTAACTCTCAACTGGCTCTCGACTAACTTCGCGCACCTAAATGCCCAAAGTAAAATATAACAGCTCATTTCTATAATTCAAGTCTTCTTCGAGAGAGAATGTTTTCAATAGAAGAGAGATAAAAGAAATAAATATGACCCAAAATGATTAGTTGAAGGTTCGCAGATAGGCCCGTTGCATTTCTACTTTTCTTATCAATTTATTACATCAATCTACTTTTTTTTAAGCTTAGAAAATAATTCGCACTTTATATAATTACAACACGTTCAGTAATTAATTTTTGAAGTAACCACTGCTATTTCATCATAGGTCGAAGCAATTTAGTTACAACTAAAATAAGTTTTATTGAATTCTTTGTCACTCTCAACTTTCCACATATAGGTAGCTTCTGCTTTCTAAATAAGTAATTCGTGGAAACTCATATGACATAAGGAAAAGCGGTTGTTGTGTGACGAAAGGTAAACCGATGAAGAATGGCAGGCGTCTCGTAGTTGTATCATCTCTTCGCGGCCGAATGGTTTCGTAAAGAGCTCCTTTTATTTGAAGGACTTCAGAAATCAAGCACTCCACATATATTGGCTACTCACTCTAGCGTTAAATAATTCTGAATTTGGTAAGATATTTCCAAAAGCTGCATCCATGTGGTGTAAGTAATGTGTATGAAATTGAGCGTTGTCTCAGAAATAAGGTTTCTTATTAATGTTCTCCTTTCATAAAATACATATCGATTATTTTACATCGTAAGTAAATCTCTCGTGTACAACTAAGAAAAGAATCTCTATTTTTTTTAATTCCTTTTTTTCTATCTCCCTCTCTATATATTTATTTATTTATCTTGGTGGAATTTTCAATCGTTAGTAAAATAAATTTTAAAGAGCTCAATTGAGCTTAAATTTTATATACGGGATTATTTTGGTTGATAATACAGTAATTTAATTATAATTAATAAAAATTAATTGATTAAAACTAATTATTCAAGGAATTACAAATACCATGTTGGCATCATTTTTGGTGATTTAGTGACCATTTTGGTGAATTGTGTCGGAACTTGAAAAGGTTTTTTTCTCACATTTTAAAGCGCTCATTTGAGCTGAAATTTCTATACACTATTGTTTTGGGGAAAAAATGCGATAATTCATGAAACTAATTATTTAAAGAATTACAGATACAGAGCCATGTGGGCTTTTTATTTTAGCGCGACTCGGGTCAAAACTTTACAAGATTTTTTTTCCTCACGTTTTGAAGCATTCAGTTTAACTGAAATTTTATATACACGATTGTTTTGGATGACAATACAATAGTTTATTGATAATTAAAAAAAATTAATGACCACTTAATGTTGTGATTCTGTCCTATGTATATACATATTTATATTAATTGTAGCTATTTGATAAAAAGTAGCTAAAAAAGTTTTTCTTTGTTGATCTTACTAGGAATTGACTTAAAATTTTTTTTTTGTATTACTTGTTTGGGGTTGATGACGAGAGGTATGAGAGATCCAAATAAAACTTTCGTGGTTATATCTGATTTTTATCATATCTGATAGATATAAACTACTTTCCTTAAATAATTTTTTCTGTAACTACTGCTATTTCATCATAGGTTATAACAATTTAGTTACAACTAGAATGAGTTTCATTGAATTTTTTTTCACTCTCAGCTTTCATCAAATAGTCATTTTTCAACGTGAGGCTTCTGCTTTCTAAATAAGAAATTCGTGAGAAGCGGTTGCTGTGCAAAGAAAGGCAAACCGATGAAGAATGACAGGCGTCTCGCGGTTGTATTATCTTTTAACGGTCGGATGACCAAAGAGCCCATTTCTTTGCCGACTTCGAAACAGGCTTTCCCGCATTATTGGCTCCCAAACCCCCAGGGGTTAAAAAACCCAGTTTGGGAAAGGGGGAGACCCCAAAAGGGCCCGCATTTTTTTGTGTGTAAGAAAGTGAAATGAAGTTGAAGGTTGGGTAAAGGAACAGGTTTTTTATTAAATTTTTTTCATAAAATTAAGGAAAAATGTTTTGTTTGACTTCCATGTAAAATGCTAGGAAAGGAAAACAATAACTTTTCCGATAAAAATTTAATGTTTATTGTATGCAGAAATAATGATAGCTAAATATTTTTTCCGATAGTTTTCTGATAAAACTCTTTGGATTTTAAATAATTCAAGGTATCTGGACACTTTGAAATAACGAAATTTATTCAAAACACATATCTTTTTTTTTTAAATTTTATGTAATAGAGCTATAATTTGGCTTTGCAAAACATACTTTGTTTTATTTCTACGCTACCTAGAGGCCAAGTTATAATCAAATTTCTAAAATTAGAAAAACTGTTTGTGAGTCTTTAATATACCAGAAGTGGACATTTTTAAATTGCTCAGAATCTATCATGGCGAGTCAGATAATTCAATAATTTCTGAAAAAATTTTTTTGACCCCGATATTTATGACCCCCTCATTTTGGGGTTAATTTTGTCACGGGGCCCCAAAAAATAAAAACCCCTTTTCAAAGGGAAAATTTAATTTTTTAAAAAAGTAAAAAAATTTGAATCTTTTACTTATTATTTAAAAAAGGGAAATAAAAGGTTTTAAAACAAAAAAAAAATGTTTAAAAACACAATCAAATTTTTTAAAAATTTTTAAAGGAAAAATAAGAAACATTTCGGTAATAAATATTAATTAATGCTTACGTTGCGCATGCTATTTTCTAAAATAGTAACCTTTGATTTAAAAACTTTATAGAATTATAAAATTTTTTATACCGTTTTAACCACCCTTTTTGTATTTATATATTTTTGTATTTTAAAAAATTTTGGGAAAAATTGAAATATTTTTTTTAAAATTTAAAATATAATTTTTTTTAAAAAAAAACATTATAAAATATATCATGGCAAAAATTTTAAAACTTTTCCCCAAAATTAAAAATTTCTTACGGAAATATTTCTTATTTTCATATGCTTATAATTTTTTTTCTAAATTATGATTATGTTTTAAATTTTTTACACTTTTTTAAAGTCTCACTCCTTTAAAGATAATATGTAAAAGGTTCGAATTATTTAGTTTTGATTTCAAAGAATTTCATCTATTTGAAAATTGTTTATATATATTTTCAGTCCTCCAGACAAAGTTAACACTCCAAGACCCCTTTTTATTATTTTTTAAAAAAGAAAGTACTAAAAAAATTTTTTTTTTGAAAGAAAAACTTTGTTGAGTTTCTAAATTTAAAAAAAAATGTCTTAAGGAATGCCACATTTCTTATAATATGTACTCGATCAGCTTTGAAGTTTTTAAATTTCAATAAAACCTTAAATTCTTTAGTATTTTCTCTAGATAAATGCATCTAATTTGTTTTAGTAATACTTTAACTGTGATAAAAGTTTATTACTTTTTTCTCTAACAGCTTTAGCATGCTATTTTTTTTAAAAAGTACTTCGAACGTGTTTGGATCTCTTAAAGAAGTTTTTTTTTATTTTTAGTAGGCTTACAAGGAACTTACATAGATTATAAATGCACATTGCATTGAATATTTATATATGCATTTTCTTGAAGTAAAATTCAAGTCACTTGATCTCTTCTCTTGCTCTAAAGACGAACTACTGTAGTTTTCAACTATAAAAGGCTTATAACAGACACGTATGATTACACAGTCCTTTATAAAAATGACAAAATATTTAGCTAATTTTAAGAGATGAGATTTTTGTTTTCTTTTTCTAATACAACAGTAACTTTGCTCCATTATACAGGGCATTGTTGAAAACTGAGCTTAAAAACCCAAAAATCTTTCACAATTTTTGAAGTTTTTGCATTTCAAAACTTTTCTTTTCACTATTTAAAAAAAATTTGAATTTTATGTTTTCGTATCGCACTCAGTTTCTAGGTATCAAATGATGCTATTAAAATAAGTGTTTAAGTAACTTTTTTTTCAAACATGTTTGACATAATATTCAGAAGATAACAGCAGTGCAGGGAAAACATATCTAAGCAAAATAATTTGTATCTATCATACAACTTAATAAAGTTACCAATCAAAACAGTATTTAATTCTTAGAACCCATACACGATACGGAAATTAAACATTAAATACTTGGTAGTTATTGAATAAGTCAATTATTTTTGTCTTTAATTAATTGAAAAAGAGAAAATATTTGATCTTAAATATTTCTTGGGATTTATACAAAAAATATTTAGTAATAGATTAAATACATGGATTGGGGATTTTTTAAAAAATGATTAGGGTGTCTATAATTTGAACATAGCCAAAATGAGAATAAATAACTGTAATTTACTAAAATAACGTATATAACGTAAGCAAACATCTAGTGTGAAACTAAAAAAATTTTTTGTTCAGGAACATAAGTTCGAGATATCTGCATAAAATCACGTAGTCATATATGAAATGTTTAAAGTTTTCTAAAATACGAGGACGTTTTCTTTTATAAGACATAATAAAATCGAGAAAGATTTTTCTAGAAAATGTCAGTATAAACTTAGCGAAAGGTTATCAGAATAAAAAAAATTGCTGCACAACATTTTTATCTCATATTCAAACAAAAAAATTGACAGTCAACATGGATACTGATATTCTTGCATTTAGATTACGTTTTATGTTATACAGCCGAAGCAAACGTTTTCAAATTCATCTTTAAAAAACTGCATATATCGCATACTATGAAATTTCTAAGGCCTTTCTTAAGGCCAAATAATTTGAGACACGTGTTTGGAAAATTTCACAGTTAAGTTTCGTATTTTCTAAAAATGTTTTAGTTTAAGCAATTAAAAGAATAATGGACAAACAAGTGCTGTGTGAAACTTTTGTCTTAGGATTTTCAATTTGCTTTTTTAATTACATAGAGTTTTGTTATGACACGTTGAAATCCAAACTTAGAAGTAAGAAACCTCATTTTCTTCACAAGTTTATGAGATTTAAGACAAAGATATCCATAGTATTTATTCTAATTACTTTATCAACTTGTGTAAACATTTCTGTGCGTAATTAAAAAATATTCTTTAAAGAATAATTAAGCATATAATTAATTAAATGTACATCAAAGCTAATCTAATTTTTTTTTTTACATATTTAAAAATAAATGTATTAAAACTTTTGTATAATACATTAATAATAGCATTTATTAGCAAACAGAACTGAATAAATCCATATTAATTTCACTCCAAATAACTGTAGTTATGAAATCGAGATGATCAGATAATATTTAAATGAAAAATTAAGAATTGTCATTTAAACATTAGAATATCTTCGCTTTGATAGAAAATAAAACTTTTAATTATATATTATTTTACATACTTATATATATTTCCTCATATTACGTATATTTATGCTTTATCATAAAGGTGATTTTAAGTCAAATATCTGTGAAATCGTTTGAATTTCAGTTCTTTCATGGACACTTGAAATGAATTGGATAGCTATCTTTAATTTTCCATTAAGGATTTCTCTTTATAGTATATTTCCAAATGTATAATGACATTCATTGCGTTTGAAATTTTGTAGCTAAATATGTATCCAATTTCCAGTGAGTACAGAAATTTCATTTTTAGAGATGATTCAGAGAAAGTAGTATCTCTGAATTTACAGTGAAGTCCATATGGGTTTGTGTGGATTTCAGAGAAAGTACAGAAATGATTCCTTTGAAACATGGCCAAGATATGATCCTTTAAAGAAGAAAATGATGACGACGCATAGTCTCTTGATACATCTGTATTTTTACACAGACACTTGTAAAAAAAATATGAAATTTCAGTCATGATCCGTCTGTATATTTATTAAATATTACCACATCCGAATTCCTCCTAATGATTGAAAATATGATAGAAATTTAATTTTAATATAAATTCCTTAACTTAAGAGTAAATTAATTAATTATTATAATGAATAATAAAAATAAGATAATTGTATAAGCATATTTTGAATCTGGTATTGGATGATATTTTGAATTTGATAGCTGCTTTAAGTGAAAATAAATAAAAAAATAAGAAACGTCAAAATAAAATATCATTTTAATGAAAAAACGCATTCTCTTCTAACAAATAAAAAATAGAGAAGAACGTGTTTCTTTAAATTGTTTTAAGTATAACACGAACTCGAAAAGTTGATTATATAGAATTTCTGTACTTTCTTCTTTTTTCCCATTTTTTCTAAATATTTCCAGTTGTAAAATTTTGTTTATTATTCCTTAAAACATTTTTCAATTTTCATTTTTTAAAACTATTCTTTGGAAAAGTATCCTTTTTAAATTTACCATGTTAATTTCTCAAATATATTTACACTCTATAACAAAAAAAAACGATGCACCAAGAACGAGTTGTCCGATAAAGATAAAAATTAGTGGGTAGAAAGATTATGTACGGAATAGAAAACGATTAAAATTTCAGAATAATTGAATGATTTATTTCTGAGTTACATAGGTACAAATTAATGAGCTCAATAAGGTGTTGACCCATCTCTAGCCTGGATGCAAGTAGCCACACGACATGACACAGAGTGATAAAGCACCCTGATGGTCTCCTGCGGTATTTCTTGCCAAATTTGATCCAATCATTGGCAAGGTCATCAACATTCCCTGTCAGATGCAGTCACCTTCCCATCATATCCTAGATATGCTCTATTGAAGAAAGATCTGGTGATCTGTCTGTCCCGGGAAGTGTTTGACAAGCTGTAAGTCAGTTCATAGCAACACGTGCCGTTCGTGGTCTGGCCTTTACTTCTGGAAAAAAAGACCAAGGTACTGCAAAAGGAATTGTAGCAAAACAGTTTTCAGAATGTCGTCGACGCACCATTGGGCTGTATGTGTGCCTCTAATGATGACCAAAGGGGTTAGGCTGTCACAAGAAATGACACCCCAGACCATAACTCCTGGTTAAGGGCCTGTGTGGCATGCAATAGTGAAAGCAGGATCGGTACACTGCCCTGGTCGTCTCCAGACACACCTTCTATGATCGTCAGGACACAGTTGGAAGCGCGATTTGTCTCTAAACACCATACGCCCCAAGTCAGCATGAGTTCAACCTGATAGAACCAAGAACCACCGTATTCTAGCTCGACAGTGTGCAGGCGTAATTGGCAGGTGGCGTAGAGGCTGGTACGAGCGTAAATTTCGCTCTATCAGAGGTCTGTGAATGGTCATGGTGGACACACACGTGTGGGTCGCATGACTGATGGTTGATAACAATGAATCAGGAGCTGTGACAGTTTATTTGATAATTAATCTGTCCTCCAGATCTGCTGTGGCCCTAGGTTGACCGCTACCATCATGACGCTGAAATCTGCTACTGCCCACCCATTCTTGTCAGCATCTTCTAATGGCTGCATCATTTCGATCCATATGACAAGTGATTCTCCGATTTGACTAACCTGCCTGTTTCAATCCAATGATACGACCTCTTTCAAACTCGACAGTTGTTCGTAATGAGCTCGAATCCGACGGCGAGGCATTTTTTCAGTCGTTGAAAGGTATCCTAAATCGCACTGCCACAGAAATTTTGTCCATCAGGTTGAGAATCGCTTCTTATAGACACCTTCTAAGTGCGCAGTTCCGATGCGCTGTAGCTTCCGCTATTCATTCATTGGGCACCAAGTTTTAATCATTTGCATGTTCGGTGCAAATGCAAATGTCTTTGCTTACGAAATTTCATTACTCGGGCAATTCTTTCATGGTGCGTCGTTCTTTTTGTTATAGAAAACATTTATATTTAAATTTTCTGCCATTATTCACAGTCTACATGATTTCCGATGAAAAGTTTTGTGATATCCAGAAAATTTCGGAAACACTACATAAATGTTTTATTTCAATAGTAAAATAAATATTTATTTTAATGAAAAGTAAAATTACCAATCACAAATATATTTAAAGTAAAATATTTGCAATACACCGAGGTATTTGAGATTATAGTTCCATCAGTAGACAATATGTAAGAGAGTGGCTTTTTTATAAACTTTGCATTTTGGTCCTAACCAAAAATCTCCTATAATTGATTTATTCAGAATAATTGGAATGTTCCTTCTTTTGTCAAACAATTCCTTGGAGTCTTCCCTTTTTTATGAAACTCCTTTAGGGATATTTCCTGAAAACAAAAAAGAGCTCGCAGAAAAGGAGTCCGTATTGGGAATTATCTGCAAATATAACTATAAAACTGTGAGTGTATAGTACGCCAAATCGTGTACGTAACTTTATTAAGACCGAGGTAGGTACCTCTAAACATAAACTATTCGAATTATTTTTCGTTTAAGGCTACACCAGTACCCTTTTCCAAACAAATTTTTGGAGACAGTAACAGTAAAAATAATTTATGTTTTATATTAAGATTATATTATTAATCTGATTCTGTAAAAGTAATGACCAACCATTATTTCACGATTTTTAAAAATTAGGAATTTTCGAAGTTTTTTCTTTATAAAATGCTCAATTTTTATTCATTTTGAGTGATTTATGTTTCTTAAATTATTGTAATTAACAAATAGTATGGATTTTAAATTATGTTCCCTTGTTGATTTTTAATAATTAATTTTCTCGTTAAACCTGGAAAAAAGAATAAAATACCTTTAAAAAAAATAACAAGAGATTTTATAGACCTAAATCCATATTAACTTTTATAGACCATACGTTTGGAAGTACATACAAATAATTTCAAGATTTTGTCTTGAACAGAAAAAAAAGCCTTAGACTTTAGAAAACACTTACATCTTAAAAATTAAAATTCTGAGAAAAACGCCTTTTAAGTTTATAAAGGCATGAAACAAAAACTTATAATGCCCGTAAGGCAGTGCTTCTCAAACTTTCAATACTTGCGACCCAATATTCAATCACAATTTTCATCGCACTCCCCTCCATACAATAACCTTGTACTGTGAATTCGATAGTACTATACTTTGACGCCCAAGCTAGAATACAACTTTAACCTCTCCACCGCCGGCGTACATAAACGTCACGATCAGACAGAGCTTAAATTGTTCTGGACGTATATAAACGTCTTTCCGAAATACGATCTTTTCTGTTCACTGCTACCCATAAAATTATTCCGAAGGCTTTGGAATACAATAAAATGACCTTAACAGTGTTTGCGAAGGATTTATTTTTCCTGACAATTTCTTATTTATTACCTTTCTCCCCCAATACACCACATATGCGTGTATGTGCATAACGGTGGCATTGTGGAGTTAAATGCGTAACTTTTAATCCACAGTTAAGGGATTAATTATAAAGTGTACAAATTATCAAGGTAAGTGTTAATTTTTGCATATAATTTTATATATAACAAGCATGTGCGGTCACTGATGATTATTAAACTTGTTCTTAACTTAGTATTGTTAAATTAATTATAAAGTACATTGTATAGTACTGATACATTTATATTATATCAGTATATATATATATTTTCATTATGTCAGAATGCATTTTGTTTGTTTAATTTCAATAAATTAATAATTTGTTTAAATAATGTTTTGTTTTTTACTTTTCAATATGCTAGCGCCCCCTCCTAGGGTTATCACGCTCATCTAGGGAGGGCGCCCCACAATTTGAGAACGCAGTGCTCTAGAGGGAAAAAAATTGGCATTTCTTGTAATGAGGTGTTGAACTGATAATAATATGGATGAAATAATGAACAAATTTTGAAATATTCATAATTTTTCAATAGTCTATATTTTTTTAGTAAATTCAGTAATGCTATGAGGAATATTTTAGTTGTTAGTTATAGAATATTATTTGACCATTTAAGAAAAGGATTGGTCTGCTGTTAGAAAATTATCTGCCCCCTTATACTTAACATTATTTAGAGAAATGAAAGGATTAAATTAAAAATTATTTGACGCTGTTATGACCTATCACTCGTGTTCACTGTATTCTGATGGTCATAGTCATGAACTCGTGGCTGGCATTGTTTCCGTTCAGTTGTCCAAAATCTTCGTATTGGCAGGCGGGGAAAACTAGAGAGTGAGGTGCCTATGCTTCGGGGTCTCATCCTTGTCATTCAACCGAAGTTCAAAATTACGAAAAACCCATCTCCCCGAAGTTGATGATAATAAACCAGTGTTTCTCAAACTTTCAATATTTGCCACCCAATATTCAATCATAATTTTCTTCGCTCCCCCCTCCATACAATAACAATGAGTTGACTTCAATAATACTACACTTTGACGCTAAAACAACAATACGACTTTAACCTCTTAAGTGCTATCGGCGTACATAAATGTCTCACTCAGCCAATGCATTAGATGCCCCGGACGTATATATACGTCTTTCCGAAATACGATTTTTTTCTGTGCACTGCTATCCATAAAATTATTCCGAAGACTTTGGAATGTTATGAAAGAACCTTGACAGTGTTTGTGACGGATTTACTTATTTTAGAAGATTTACTTATATATTATTCTTTTTCTACCATCCCCTCCCCCTAATACACCCCATACACTCGCTTACGTGTTAAAAGTTGGCATTGGGGAGTGAATCATGGAATTTTTAATCAACATTTAATGGATTAATTATCAAGAGGAGTATTAATTTTTGTATATAATTTTATATACGACAAGCCCATGGGGTCACTGGTAATTACTAAATCTGTTCTTAACTTGGTATTGTTAAATTAATTATAAAATATATTGCGCGATACTGATATATTTATAAGTGTATTATGTGAGTGTAAATGTGTAATTTATTTTTTATTATGTCAGAATGTATTTTGTTTGTTTTCTTTCAATAAATTAATAATCTTTAATCTTAAAATAATCTTTTGTTTTCGACTTTTCAATATGCTCGCGCCCCCCTTGTAGGAGTATCACGCCCCCTAGAGGGGCGCTCCTCACAGTTTGAGAAACACTGCCGTAAGGATCTAATTTTATAATGTGTTATTTCTCAATGTATTTTCTGTATTAAAACACTACTTCAATTAAATATGACTGAAAATATTTTATCTAATTCAAAATATATTTTGGCATATTACTGATAGCATTTGTTACGGCGACAGGTTATTCAGCTTAGTTTTAACCTAATATTTTCAGAAAAGTTTTGATACACAAAGCATTTATGAACACAATAATAATGCTACTAACTTATGCTACAATTCCCCAGGTTTGTACATAAAATTTAACTTTTTTTCAGTTTTAAATTGGGGCAGTTTGGCAAGTTTGAGTATTTGTTGCACAACTTTACAATACTATAATATAGTACTACAGTTTGTTTACTATAATGGAGTTTGGTACATGATGGGAATATTCAATTTTATCTACAATACTTGTATTCTGTTAAAAGCGGTAAAGGTTACATACGTATAAAGTCTGAATCAACTGGGGGCGTTTTTAGGCTTATAATTTTTAGTAGAATTCCAACCCATCAAAATATTGTTTCTCATAGAAACCTGAGAACGTTTTGGCCATGGTACTTTCTCAACTGGAAAAAATTGGCGATAAAGCTTCTAAAAGTTTCTATAGTTAAATAAACTATTTTTTAAAACAAAAATTGGCCTTGAAATCAATCTGAATTAAGTAACTATGAGAACCCACAACATAATCAAGCAAAATTGAAATTAATAACAATTTCACACTTAAAGATTTGATTGTAAGGAAAAATATTTTTTAATAACTTCAATTTAAGAGCGAAAAAAGGCTTTAAAATGAAACCGAAACCAAAATCTAAGGTCAGAAAACTTCAAACATCTCAAAAACTAATTTGTTTTTAGATCTAAAATTTGGTGATAAGCTGCACAATGATATGAGAGACAAGAAAAAGGGAAAAAATCGGTACATTTGAGTACTGTGTAGACTTCAGGGAATTCTACAATTTTACATATATTTCTAATTTTTTTGAGCAAGTATGCTAAATATTCTTTTCTTCTAAATTTCTTTTATAGATTAAATGCAAAACCCAATGCGATAAAAACTGTATCAACTTTGTCAAACTCTGCCGATGTACAACATGCATATAATGCAAACTTTTTTATATGCTGAAGTAATAATTTTTCTCGTAATAAAAAAAAAAAAATTCAATCCATGTTTTGTTTGTTTTCATTATTTTAATATTTATTTAACGTGTAAGCTTCAAAACATTGGCAATACAGATTACAATAAAAAATATCAAGCAAATTTCTGATAATATAGGTTCAGAAAAACTATACCAGAAATAAAGACAGTCAAATTTCGTTTGACTACTAAGTGTTCCTAATTGCCAGTTTTGCTTAAAAATTTTTTTACCATTATGAATTTTACCGCAATAGACATGCGGAATGGTTTCTCAACATAGTTAAATCTGAGTGTTGAAACATTTTTATGATGTTTTTTTCTTATTTCTATTTGTCAGTTAATTTTATTCCTTACTAAACAGAAAACTTAAAGAAAATTTTTTCCGGAAAGAAATTCTAATAAATTCTTTATTCTGAATTGACTGTAGAGAAGCAAACACGTGTCTTCGACTCAGGTTATTTTAAGTGTAGCTCTAGTTTGTCACTAGCACATTATTTTTGCTTAATGTAACCATGGCAACAAGTTACTGCAAAATATTCCAGAAATAGAACACTTGCCCTGCTTTGAAGTGTTCTTGAAATAAAAACTCAAGTACATACTGGGAAAGTATTAAACTATGTTCTGCGTTCATTGAGGAGTACATGTATTTTCCCATTAGAAAATTCTTAAGACCATATCAATAGTAAAACTTAGCATGGGAATAAAAAACACAGTGCAAGCATTTACTAATAAATATTGCATAACAATAAAATGCAGCAAATGACAATCTCGTTTAGTTGCCAAAAGTTGAAATCAGATATGAAATTCAGTTTCTACTATAAGACGTTTTTCCACGTTGGGAATGAGACATATTTTTCTAATGGAAAATTGCTTGTCATCTTAGACGTTTCCGCAAATAAAAGAAAATGAAAAAAAAAATATTCAGTAATATTTCGAATGTCAATATATTTGAATCATATGCTCACACATGTACGAAGGATATCGAGGTAAATATATTTGTATGAATATGAAGTTCCAAATATATATATGTCTTTTATTAGTTAACACAAATCCATTGGTATTATTATTTTTACCCAAACCTATTCGTTTTTTGAAAGAATTTTGCAATTTTTATGAAGTTAATCTTCATATTTCATAAAAGAAATAAATTATTCATAAAAAATATTTTGCATACACATATTAAACTTTTCCTTTTCACATACCAAAATTTATGCAAATTATCAAGAATCTAGTATATAACACATGTTAAATATATTTGCTTTATATATATATATATAATAAATGTAGCAATTTAAAAAAAATATTCATTCTAAAATGAATTTTGATTTCTTGATAGTGGTATTATTTCCCATAAAATTAATTTAAGTTCTCCATTGACCAAAAAATGTGTGGTTCACTCTGGTCTTAAAATTTATTTTCTGATTACAAGATCAACAAGATTATATAATATTTTGCTAAATATTCCCACTTTTGCTGAACCTTATTACATTTAGGAGTTTTCCAAATTAACTTTTAAATCTACAATTCATATGAAGTTAAATGCCTGTATTATCTTAAGCCTACATAGTTTACTGTTAAAATAGAATAAAGAGCCAAATGCATATAACATGGGAAAGAAATGGACAATCAGTTTCTTTCATTTTAGACAAAGAACACAACATTTAAAATAACAAAAGAAATATATTAATATATCTTTGAAAGATTTATCTATAACTTTTATCTCTTTCAATAGTACTGTAAGGCACTTGATCGGGAGTGCCCCACTTCTACTTTATCCTAGCGACCTAGATCTGTTGGAAGGAGCGAAGAAGCATTCATAACGTTTATCTTAATATCACTTTATTAAGATCTTAAACAATATACAATAATAGTACTAATATTCAGTTCAAGTGGATCTGAAGTGAAATGACGCACTATTCGTATTACCAAATAATCGCGTAACCGACCACTATATCTAATTATACCGACTATTTCTAATCCCAGTGACTACACAGTTCTTAATAATTCAATTTAACAGCCTTACCGCTATATCTTGGGTAAACAGCAATTCGCTTGATTCTAACTGACGTGGCTTTTATTCTTGTGGAATGGTATCAACCTTTAACTTGATCGCACAGGTACGGATAGCTTAAATCTTGATATCAGGATTTCCTCTCACTTTAACTTAAGCACTGGCAAAACATAAACCTCGTATATTCACTTCTCGTAGCCACCCTGCATACGCTAAACTTCTACTATTTATAAGATTCCTAATTTGAATATATTCACTTTTCACTTCTCGAGTTGGTTGGAAAGAACTGCCATTCTAGCCCCAAAGAAACCCTAGAGAATAATTAGTTGAAATCGCGTTGACATATATTGTTTTTCAATGTATATGGCCTTCATGCATTTGATATAGTCAGAAAAACCTTGCTCCTAGTAAATTATATGAGCTTCTATTAGATGCAAAACATTAATACGTCTTTCTAACGTCGTCGGTAATTTAAAGAGCTAATTCTACATTTCTCAGATCTTACAACCATCCCTATCTTCGAGAGAATTTTCTGCGCTATCTTCGATACATTTTCAGTAAGATTAGGTGTTGCGAATCGTATCCTAAAATTGATCCACACAGTTGGTGTTTGAGTGTTACTCTGGCTAGCACTTTCCCCAAATCTTTCACCCACTTAAAATATCTAGCCATGAGTTACTCACAGACTCACTCTATACCACCCTTCAGTCATTACATTTAAAGAGGAGGGGCATAGATTTAAAATATGATGAAATAACTTGCCCATATCTGTCATCCAATACCAATTTGACACAATGCTCATTTAGTCATTAGTTAGTTAGTTTAGATTTTCATTTAGTCTCGAAAGGTAATATTTAAGAAATCAAAATGTTTTCTAAAAATATGTTTCCATGGATTTACTTATAATTTTTATTTTCCATTTTTATAAAATGCAACATACTGCACGTGTCATAGAAACACTAAATTGAATAACAAGAATCTAAATGAGTGATGGCGAACCAATGAACCGTGGGTCAGACACTGACCCACGCAATCTTTTTAACTGACCCATGATTGTTAGGCAACCACTTGTTTGTTTGCGTGGGTTTATTTAGATTTTCTAATTTGTGTGGATTATTTACATTCTGTATTTTTCAAGCACTGCATTGATGCAAATCTAATTTAAAAGCTGTTAATAGCATTCAGTTTGATCATTACAGTTCCAAATTCACACAAATCACAGCAAATATATATAGAATTATGTAGCATTTGAAATAAAGCAAAAGTATTTTCAAAATATCAAATAAAGCTTATAGTTTTATTCCCATTTTGTTTGTTGAAAAATTATCCACAAACACCAAGGCAAATAATCATATTAAAGCACTTTCTTCGGATAAAATAACTTCTTTAAGGTTATGTTCAGTTATGTTTGTAGAAAAAGACTTCCACAGTACTTGTATTGTCACCTCTCTTTTTAACCTTGTGAGGCACCATCTCTGTTTTTCACGATACTAGCAATTTTTGGCTCGCAATTTAAGGCGTTCCTGTACCAGTCAGTACCAGTGTTCAACTTAGTGGTATCCATTTCGAACGCATTTAAAAATAATGTGTATTGAAATGTATAGATATTATTAGGTATGTTAATACAAAATTTCTTCTTAAATTAATGTATTCAAAATATAAATATTTTTAATTGTAGCTCTGTACTAAGTCGGCGGTTAAAACATTAAACGCAAGCCGTACAAGATCAAAACCATATCAAGCTGAACAATTTGATAAATATAGTGGGAATGAAAGGAATAAAATGGTTATGTATGTTTTTATAATGTAAAAGTGACTTTACGTTCATATAATATACACTACTGGCCATTAGAGTTGCTGCATCAGGAAGAAATGTAGATAACAAAATAATATTTATTGGACAACTGTATTATACTAGAAATAACAAGTGATTAAATTTTAAAGAAATTTGAGTGCATAGGTCCTGATAAATCAGTACGCAGAACAACCACCTCTGGCAGTAATAACAGCTTTTATACGCTTGGGCATTGAGTCAAATAGAGATTGGATGGCATGTACAGGTACAAATACCCATGAAGCTTCAACACGGTGCCACAGCTCATCAATAGTAGTTACAATCGTTTGTTGACGAACCAGTTGCTAAGTAACAATGGACCAGACCTCTATTGGGGGGAGATCTCGTAAGCGTACAGGCCATGCCAAAAGCCAAACATTTTCCGTATCAAGGAAGGTCCGTACAATAACGGCAGCATGCGGTCGCGAATTATTCTGCTAAAATGCAGGGTTTGACACGGCTCGAATAAAGGGTAGAGTCAAGGGTGGTAACTCACTAGAAATGTATCTTTCACTGTTCAAATTGCCGTCAATGCGAACAAGAATTGATCGAGACGTATATCCAATAGCACCCTATACCATCACGCCAGGTGATTGGCCAGTATGACGATGGCAATTGCACGCTGCCAATGTGCATTCACCATGACGCTGCCAAACATGGATGCGACCACCTTGATGCTGTAAACAGAATCTGGATTCATCTGAAAAGATGGCGTTTCGCCATTTATGAGCCCAAGTGTGTCGTTGATACACCATTGAATACGCTCCTGTCAGTGATGCAGCGTCAAAGGTAGCCACAGTCATGGTCTCCCGGGTAGAGAGTCCATGCTGCTGCAAACGTCGCTGAACTGTTTGTGCAGACACTTGTTGTCTTGCAAACGACTCCAATTCTTGATTCTGGTTTCGTGACGAGGTTGCATGACCCATGAAGGTCATGCGGGTAAAATGCCTTATCTTCTCGATGGCTAGTGATTGGTGGCAGTTGAGATCCAGCATGGCGTTCCGCATTATCGTACTGAACCCTTCGATTCAAAATTCCGCAAACAGTCAATTAATCTCGATCGACTTGAGCAGCAAAACTGCGATACCATAAGCCGCAATCCCCGTGCGCTACAATTCGATTATTAAAGTCAGAAGCATGTTGGTACGCATTTCTGCTTTTACACGAGGCATCCCAACAACTTTTCACTAGGCAACTAAGTTCAAATGCAATTTATGTATGAGAAGCTGGTGGAACAATTCCCTCATTTAAACATATTGTATGTGTCGCTACCGGAGCCTGCTTTTTCTGAATTAGCTGAAAGAGACTAATCATTTCAATATCGCAGCACCTTCATCCTGTCGTTTAGATTTCACGCCTGTAGCATGACGCCTTCTTTGTGTAGCAATTTTAATGGCCATTATTGGAAAAACACAGTTAAATCGTTGCATTATGATCTCGGTATGTCAAAAATTGAGTTTTGGTTCCAAAAAAAAATAACATTACATTTGCTAGTTTCCAATTTGCTAATTGCTCGCCACGGGAAAGCTGTTTCAGAACGAGCGCTTTGTAAAAAAGCGTTTTTAGAACGTAGTCGTATATTGTTTGCTGAGCTTAAAAAAAAGATTTGTCTATAAAGCGTATACATGAGTTACTTATAGGTCGCTCTGTACTTAAAAGTCGAATAATAGAATCAGAAAAAAATATTTTTCCCATTTATAACGATATAAGTTATGCAGAAATGTATTTAATTGCTTTAGATGAGAGTAATGATGTAAATGGTTATGCACAATTAGCAATTTTTGCTCAGTATAAGTATGGAAATATAATGCAGGAAGAGTAATAATAACTAATAACGTTGAAAGGGAAGTGTACAGGTCTTGATATTTTTAAAGAATTTGATATTGTATTTAAAGAAATTGGATATTGACCCTTAGAAAATAGTTCTGTTACAACAGACAGCGCACCGAGCATGGTACGGAAAATACATTGGATTATCTTATTCAAAATATTTCACATTGTCTGAAGGAATTTCATTTTAAAATACACCCACAAGTTTTATGTACGAAGCATGGTTTCAAAACATTTTCCAGTGCAATGTCAGTTTTAATAAAAATAATCAACCTTATAAACGAAAGATCTCCTTATAAACGGCATTTTGCACAATTCTTAGAGAAAATTGAATGCCAGCATTAAGGGATTTTGATAAACAGCCACGTGCAATTGCTTAGTTTCGTTCATGTCTTTAATCATTTTGTAACGTTATTAGAAGAAAGTAAATTTTTTTTATTAGAAAAAGATAATAGTTTCGATGAATTGTCCAATATACATTGGTTAAATGATTTAATGTTTTTATGCGACATAACTCAGCATTTTAATGAACTGAATAAAAAAAACTTCAAGGGCATGGACGAATTGTTTTAACGATGCTAGAAAATATTAAAATATTTATGACGAAATTTGACAATTCTACAAAGAATTTCGAATCGAAAATCATAAAATATTTTCCTCAAGTACAAAAACATTTTCAAAACACAATAATTTTTGTAAACCCCGTTGTGTGTGACATTAAAGAAAGTGCAATTAAAAAATGTTTAATGATCATGCAGGAAATAAAACAATAATTGAGGAGAGATTCAATCAATTTAAAAGTTCGGAAAATATATTTCACTTTATTTTATATCCATACAAAACCGATTTTGAAACAATGAAGTGAATCGAATTTATATGGCTCGGTATCGATAATTTAGAAATGGAGTTAGTTGAATTTCTAAGCAGCGTAGTGTGGAAAACAAAATTTGAAGACTTGATTTCTGAAGTAGAAGGAAAACTGTGTGAAAGTATTGCAAATAATAGTGATCACACAGTAAAAATTGAAAATATTATATTAAGGTATCCGACTACGTTCGGAACCGTGATTTTGCATAAGTGTATAAATGGATAAAATTTATGATATTTAGTGTCACTTAGATTAGAAAATGTTTATAAAATTGTTTTAAGAATAGTATTAGAATAAAAAATTATTTAAGTACAATAGTTTGACAAAAAATGAACATAGAATGACCAGTTTTCAAAATATTCTCCTTTTCTGAAAAATGCTTCTAATATAATAATATTTTGCCTGTATATAGCTCAGACCTCTGTACAGAGGCTCAACTAGAATTTTTAAAATATATAACTTAGAAGTGGGTTTATCCATATTTTACGACAACAGAGGGGAGAAATTTTAAGAAAAAAACGCCGATAATTATTTTAATTGCTTGTAACTATGAAAATAATGTGAATGTTTCAAAAATCCTAGTTGAGCCTCTGTACAGAGGTCTGAGCTATATACAGGCAAAATATTATTATATTAGAAGCATTTTTCAGAATAGGAGAACATTTTGAAAAAAGGTTATTCTAAGTTCATTTTTTGCCGTATTTAAATAACTTTTTTGTCAAAATGTCCTTAAAAAACAATTTTATACATCTATTCCAATCTAAGTGACACTAAATATTATGAAAAGGATCCATTTATGTGCTTTTTAAAATCACGGTTCCGAACGTAGTCGGATACCTTAAATGTTAGAGATTCTTTATCAAATAATTTTATATCAATAAAAAAAATTAGTTAAGGCTCTTTTAACGATATTTGGGTCCTCATATTCGTATGAAAAGTGAACTTTGTAACATTTTCAAAAAGAAATAGACATGACAGGGAATTAACAGCGAAATGAGTTAAAGTGATGAATACGAATCTAATATTAAAAAAATATCTGAAAATAAACAGCTACAGATTTCCCATTAAATATTTTATAATCAATTTTGTTATACATATATATACATATACACATACATATATATATATATACTAATAAACAATATATCAATATATATTGCATGCAATTTTCGTTACTCCATTTTCATTCAAATACTGATTGCTATTTGCACGAAACGCTTTAGAATTTTTAACCCCACTAAAAATTTTTTTAATCATCAAACCACGCCCATTTTTACCCGTTAAACCAGTTTAATTTTAAAGATGTTAAGTTTTAAAAATACTCATTTAAAGATTTTTAAGTTTTACTCTGGTGCAAATGGTCATTAGTGATCCAAGAGATAGTAGTAAAAAAATATGAATAAAATTTGACGCAGGTCTCAAAAACGGTTTGTCATCCCTGATCTAGAAAGTATTGCAAGTCATTTAAACTGTTAAATATTTTTATGCACTCTGGAAAATTAGAGAAAATTCATGGTGATATCTTAGATACAATTCATTTTTCGTAGTTTGTTATTTTTAGCCACTGTTTCGATTTTAGAGTATTTTATACACACAAACATATATATATATATATATATATATATATATATATATATATTAAAAAATATATTACAATTTTTGTTTGATTCAACAATACCTGCTATGTGTGTTTTTTGAAATGTTTGTTTTTAAGTATGTTCGTTTTGATATGTTAACCTTTTGAATTGTAATTTTTTTTCCTTTGAAAAGTAATACATAAATATGTTTTATTGGCTTTTAAATTAGAACTAACTATATTAAAAATTTTTAGCTAAAATATTCTCAAAAATAGAAACAGAACATTTATACAATGTTAGAAGTAGTTGCTATTTTTAAATTAAACTTATAACTCTACATGAATGAGAATAAAGAAAAGTGAATAAGATAATTTGTCTTAGAGCAAATAATACTATCAGGTATATAAATTATTGTTGCTAAGATCCTTGATGCATAACTCTCCATGGATAAAATATTTAGTAAATAAACAAATTTGGGTAAAGTAAACATACACATTTTTAAAGTACTAACAACTCATTATCTTAAAGAAATAGTACATATTTAACAATAAGTAAAATACACTATACGTCATAATTATGAGAAAATATAACAGTAAGATAAGTTAACTCACTAAGGAAAAATTCGTAATTTTTTGTTAAAGAATTTTCTATTATATCAACTAACCGTATACCTTTACACAGCACAATTTGAAGCTTTATAGCTGAAACTTTCCGAATAAAAAATTCCCTAAGGTTCAGTAACGTGTGAGTAACGTAAAAAAAGAATTTCTGTTAGAACCCAGAATTACTCATAAAATAAAAAACACGATCTTTAGTAAGAGTGCTGGTAGAAAAGTTTAAAAATACAATTCACACATGTGCATCCAGTACATCCTCTATTTAATATTAGACATAAATTTTGTATTTTGGAGAATTTTCAAAAGAAAAAGAAACAGTTTTTTATTCTAAGCTAATGTCAAAAATCTGATTTAAAATACATACATTATTGGAAATGAGATGCAATCAAATTTTATTCGATTTTTATTACATTGAAAAACAGTACTTTTAAGATGGTAAACATTTCTGGTGAATTTTTTAAAATATAAATTTAAATAATTTTTTTAGTATTAAGATTTATTTCAGAAATAATTAAAAATATTATCTAATTTTTCAGTAAATAATAATTTTTAAACAAGAAAAAAATCCTCAATTAGTATCAAGAATGAAGATTATGATTAGTTTATCAATTAATGTATTCTTCAATCAAGAATTTAAAATATTCTGCTAAGGGAAAAAAAATTATACATTCAATAAAGAAATCCGAAGTATGAATAAAAAGTTGCACAAAAAAGAATCGTTTATTAACTTCCAGAAAATAATACGTTATGTGGCAGAAAAAAGATTTTGGTAAGTATTGAAGAAATTATTTTTTTTTTTTCGTGTTTAAATTATTTTTACTTTTAATAAATGTTGGAATTTGTATAAAATCATTCTCAGGGAAACGCCAGTTTATTACTAGTACTTTTATGCGTCGATAGAGGACAATTCTGAGCCACCTGTGTGAAGAATCTGGTCCGACATTGAGAGTTACTTGTGAATTTATCTGAATAAATCGTCTTTAATCAGCCTTATTTTTCGATCTTCTGAGCATTTAAAGTGGGTAATACAACTTTTATAATATTCTGTTCCTCATATTTTAAGTTCATAAACGTACTTATTAGTTTAAATAAAATATTAGCAATGTAAGTGAGTTACACATAATGCTACACATACGATACATGTAGAAATTACCATAACACTGCAACAATAAGGAAATAAGAGTGTGTGGCATTTGCTCCCAATACTTAGGGGAAGATGCCACATGCATCAGAAGTAAATGAAATGAACTTTAAATTTTGTTCATTCTATAACATTGTATATTATAGTATAAAATATAATTCCAATTAATAATTATGCTGGCAAGATGGCACAGGGTTGAAGTCGACTACTACTTCTGCTTCTGTAGACCGTTCTGCAGGGAAATTCGTATTCAGCAAATCCAAGGAAGATCTATAACTTAGAAGAGTGTGGTCTTCAAATGAGAGAATAATGAACCTGGGACAGTTATTGGGAAAAAAGGATCACGTAATATCCACCACGTCAGGGGAGTTGAAAGATACTATAAATGTAGTGACATGCTCCATGTCACAGATAATTTCCTTCCTCCATATTGTATTTTTAAAGGTAAACGGAATTTTCATAGATACCAGTGGTGGAAGTTTCAATGAGGATAATAATGACGATTTTTGTGCTGTGTGTTAAGGGTACTTTTATGCTGAAAAAGGTCCCAAGTGTGACTGGATTAAGCGCATTTTGACGGGTCTCTACTCGACTTTCAACAACTAATCCTCTTGGGGAATCTTTGGGCTAACATTCGCTTTTATTTCACTGCCATCCCTCTCAAGAAGAAACCCTGAGATGCAAATTAGTTAGTGTGTATATAGTTAGAGTTTAATAATCATAAGTCAGAAGGAACGGAGCATCTGAACGCAGTGTTAATATGGTAGAATTACGCATCTTGACTAAAAGAAGGATTTTGGTTACAAGACTAAATTAGTGAATCCGGAATTATTAAGATAGGATTGATTAAAGCTAAACTAAGCTGATTTTGTGCGCTTTTTCACCTAACGTGGTTGCTTTCTTTATATCTCTCCTAAGGTTCCCTTTTATAAATTGCTTATTCTGAAATATTAAAATTGACAATAATAAATTAGATTTATCATGGGAGGTCTTAGTCCTTCATCGTTCCCTACCACAGCTTTAGGTAGACAAGATGATGAGGAAGCGAACCCAGGGGTAACATCATTACACATTGAATGCAACAAATAATTGCAAGAATGCAATGATAATCATTTGAACTGAGTGTAATGTTGTGTAGGCTATCAGTCGAATCTGTACTGTTAATAATTTTAGCAAACTAATTATGAAAGAATTTATTTATTATTAAAAAGTCAAAATGTACATAATGCTGAATAAAAAAGACCAAAGATTAAATTTATTAAATAAACCAAATCAAGTACTGGAATAATTTTATTTGAAATATTTAATTACATAAACAGTAAATTAGTTACATTAAGTTACATAACAGTATTTTACTTTGTGCAAAAGTTTGCAGATGATATATAATTTCTATAAAACTGAATAATATACTCTACATGTTTTATACCCTCAGTGATGGGAAATTAAATTGCTTATATCTTTGATGGAAATAAACACTTAGTGCAGTGCTTCTCAAACTTTCAATGTTTTCACCCAATATCCAATCATTATTTTCATCGTTCTCCCTCCATGCAATGACAATACATTGAATTCAATAATACTATACTTTGACGCTAAAGCTATCGAATGACTTTAATCTCTTTAGTGCCACCGGTGGAGATAAAAGTCTCGATCATCCAAAGCGTCAATTGCTTAGGACGTATATCTACATCTTTCCTAAGTATGACCTTTTTGTGCACTACTATCCTTAAAATTATTCCAAGGGCCTTGGGATGCAATAAAAGGAAACTGACAGGGTTTGCGAAGGGTTTACTAATTTCAGAGGATTTGCCTATAAATTCCTTTCTCTCGCCCCACAATTCATCACATACCCGTACCTACGTGGTAAACTTTGGCATTGAGGAGCGAATTCGTAACAAAATTGGCAAAAAATTAATTATCAATCTTACAAATTATCAAGATAACTGTTAATTTTTATACATAATTTTGTATATGACAAGCCCATGGGTCTCTGGTAATTATTAAACTTGTACTTTACTTAGTATTGTAAAATTAATTATAAAATACATTGTGCAGTACTGATACATTTATAAGTGTATTTTATCAGTTTAAATGTGTATTTTATTTTTATTATGTCATAATGTACTTCGTTTGTTTGCTTTCAGTGAATTAATATTTTTTAAAAAAATAATCTTTTTTTTTTCTTTTGACATTTCAATATGCTCCCGCCCTCCACAATTTGAGAAACGCTCACTTAGAGGCATCCATTAAGTAAAATTTTGTAAAAGTAGATAGCTTAAAATAATTAAAATTACAGTAAGGTTAAATTTACGATATCCGCCACATGTGCGTGAGCGAGTATTTAATGCATACATTTGAATATAACTCGTACTTACTCTTTGTTCCAAATATTCTTTTAAAATTCGTGATCAATAATATCTGAAAATATTATCAAGTAAGAAAAAAAGAAATTTACTATTCAAAAGCTGTATTTGTGCCTAATGGGAGTTTTCTTCGTTTAAATTGAAATAATCCTTAAAAATTCTCAAGTACCATGATGAGATGCTTTTGGGCTTTTTTGTTCTTGCTGGACTTTCATTAGGGCAGTGCTTCTCAAACTGTGGGGCGCGCCCCGGGGCGCGAGCATATCGAAAATAAAAGATTTAAAAAATAATTAATTTACTCTCTGGAATGAATTAAAACAAAATACTTTCAGACAAAATAAAAAAATGCACTTTTACTCTGATATAATTTATAGGGATATAAGTCATCTCTCTCTCAAAAATAAAAACTTCTTCAATACCTAGTTAGCTATCTTTGATCCTATAACCAAATAAAAAATCTTTTATTTGATTTGCTATAATCCTATGATGAGAGATTTTTTATTAAGTTTTCTTTTTAAATCTAACATACTACTCTTTCAGAGAAAAAATAAATCCCAGACCCAGAATCGAAAAAATTTATGAACATAAAAAATTCATCACTGTGATTATTTTTGAAATACTGCACATTATAGCTGTAATCTGTTTTTGCTGATAATCTTTTGACCTTCTAAGTTATCGGTACAGTTAATTATGACCCCTTTCTTATGTGTTTGTTTCTCATTCAAGGAAGTTGTAAGTAATGTATTTCTCTGTTGCGCTCTTTTCCATGCAAAAGAGTTTTATGTTATTTGGAAAACCACGGAGAGCACTTTGAAGGATTACTTGGCCTAGACATATTTTTATGAGAATTCTCAAACATATAAAGCATAACGAAAAACGTTTTTTAGCAGTAACATACATAATGAATACACTTTTTACCCAGAAGTGGTCGCGCGGGGCACACAGATCACGAAAAAGTTAATTCTGGCAAAACTGTTTGTTACCAAAGAAAAATTGAAAAGTCCTTGAAAGTAGGTAAGTTTACTTTTCTTAGTTAAATTATTCATTGTAATCACGATTTGTATCGTGTACAGTAAAATAATAATAATAATAAAAAAAGGATTGAGGTGACTCAATAAGCCCGCTCGACCGTATCGAATGCGCGCCTGCTCCCGGGTAAAAGTCTTTTCGCCTTAAATATTAAAAATAATACAATTATTCTTCATCGGAATTTTATATTATTGTTCATTACTTAACGTCAATTATAAATGCTAATTCTGTGATGCTTAAAATTACAATTCGCTTAAAACTAATTATAATTTGAGCAATCATTTTAAAAAAATTATTTTACATTTTTGTAAACATTGTCGCGCACTTGGCTTTACTCTCCTTACAATTCAGCTATTATATCAATAATGTTTTATTTTCTTATAAATGAACTCGTGTAAAGAGCGGGCACTTCAGCCGGTATACTTTTAATGTATCACTGTGTGTGTGCTGCACAGAGTATTTTATAGCTAATTAATTAATACTAAATTAAGAATTGGGCTTGTCTTGCAAAGCTAAGTTTTTATAAGAAATGCTTATGATTAGAAATTGACTCCCCGAGTTTTTTTTCTATTTTTGGGATATCTATTTTTGTCTTCAAAGGGGCCAACGCTTTTTTTGCAATATGTTAAATTTTAAAAAAATGAGAAAAAGGAAAAATAACATAAAAATTTTACCCTAATATTTTTTTTTTTGGCAAAAATAATGTATACAAAATTTAATACTTAAGTTATTAATTTGTATGGTTTTATAATTAAAAAATCGCTTATTGTGTTTAAACGTCAAAGTGCATTACTATTGCATTCGGGATATTATTAATGTATAAAAAGGGGGGCGATAAAAATTGTGATTGAAAAGGGGGGGCCAGTATTTAAAAATTTGAGAAACACTGAGGTTTTAGTAATTTTTGTGAAACGGGACCAATTTAGATTTCCCGGTTTTCGAGTGAAATGGGGCACTTTTTGGTTTTTCGGGGAAAAAAAAAAAATAGTGGTTTGGGGATGTCTTTGAAACATACTATTTTAAAAGGGGTTAATTTTAAAAAAAAAACAGTTGGGCATAACTTCCGAACAAAATTTTAATTTCGACAAGCGCCATACATATTCGTGATCAGCGTTGAATTCTGTGCAAAAAAAAATAAGTTTGGGAAAAATTGGAGTAAGACAAAAAATAAAAAAAACCACGGAAAAAAAAAATCCCGTTTTTCCCAAATTTAAATTTGGGAAAAACGGGAAAGCTTTAAAAGGGGTTATCCAAAAAATTTAAAAAAATTTTTCTTTTTTATCGGGGTTTTCTGATATTTGTCCCAAAAAATTTACCAAAAAATTTCAACAAATCAAAAATTCTAATAATCGCAGGGGGAATGTTTTTAAATGTCTTTGGTTTGGGGGGACCCTCATTCCCAATGACACCCGGTTTTTAAAAACGGTCAGTAAGTTAAAACCAAGGGTCGGTTTTTTAAAGTGTTTCATTTTAAAAACAGTTACATGAAATTTCGTGAAACGGGGCTAAATTGATTCCTTTTTTCAAATTTTGATTAAAATGGGTCACTTTGGGGAAATTTCTAGGGTAAAAAACCAAAATTGCTGTGGGCATGACACCCCCGGCCAAACTATACAGAGGGACGAATTTCAAAGAAACAATTGAGCGTAACTTCCAAACTATTTTGGGAAATTAAAAAGCGCCGTACATATTCGTGATCAGCGTTGAATTCTGTGCAAAATAAAACTAAGTTCGGTAAAAATTTGGGCCCGGGGTTTTTAAAAACGGTCGGGAAGTTATTTTTAAGCCAAATAAGTAAAATTTTCAAAAAGGTGTTTCATTTTAAAACCCAAATTATATTTAAATTTTGTGGGGAGTCCCGATTTAGATTCCTGGTCAAATTTCCAAGGGGAAATGGGTCACTTTGGTAAGTTTTTCAGGTAAAATAAAAAAAAAAAAAGTGGAGTTCATGTATTTGGGGAAAAAGACTATTGGAAAAAAGGGGGATGAATTTTTAAAAAACAGTTGGGCATAACTTTTTTTAACAAATTTGAATTTGACAAGCGCCATACATATTCTTTATCAGCGTTGAATTCTGTTTCAAAAAAAACCCAAGTTCTGTGGGAAATTTGGGCCCGGGGTTTTAAAAACGGGGCGGGAAGTTGGTTTTCAAGCCAAATAGGTCCGGTTTTTTAAAAGGTTTTCATTTAAAAAACGTTATAGTAATATCGTGTAACGGAGACCGATTTAGATTCCCGGTCAAATTTCCGGTAAAAAAGGGTCCCCCTTTTTGGGAAGTTTTTTGGGTAAAATAAAAAAAAAAAAAATTTGGGGGGCATGTCTTTGAAACAGACCCCATTGAAAGGGGGAAATTTTTAAAGAAACGGGTTTAAAACCCTTTTGAACTTATTTGAATTTCGACAAAAACGCCATACAATTTTTCGTGATCAGCATTGAATTCTGTGCAAGAAAAATAAAATTGGTAGAGGGGGGTAAAAACAAAAAAAAGACAAAAACCAAAGGAAAAGAGAAATCCGTTGCAATTAAGCCCATTTAAAGGCGAACGCTTTAAAAAGGTTATACCGCAATTAAATTTTTTTTTTCTTTTTATCGGTGTTTTTCTGATATTTGTCATAGAAATGCATTACCAAATTGCAATAACTCGAGTTCTAATAATCGCAGGGTAAAGTTTTAAGGTTGGGCCCTTTTGGGTTTTTGGGGGGGGCCTCTCATTGAATGACACCCCGGTTTTTTTAAAAACGGTCAGTAAATTAACTTTTAAGCCCAAATTTGGTCGTTTTTTTTGTTTCATTTTTAAAAAAAAAGTTACATGAGGTTTCGTGAAACGGAGACCAAATTAGATTCTATTCAAATTTTTTATTAAAAAGGGTCACTTTGGGAAGTTTCGGGGAAAAAAAACCAAAAATTTCTGTAAGCATACAGAAACAAACCCATACAAAAGGGGGCGAATTCCAAAAAAAAAACAATTGGGCATAACTTCTGAACTAGTTAAATTTCGACAAGCGTCGTACATATTCCCTGATCAACTTTGAATTCTGTCAAGAAAAACTAAGTTCGGTGAAATTATCAAAATTTTAAAAACGGTCCCGGGAAGTTGGCTTTCCCAAACCAAATAGGTCGGTTTTTTCAAGAAGGTGTTTTATTTTAAAAACAAGTTATAGTAATTTCGTGAACGGGGGACCAGATTTAGATTCCTGGTCAAATTTCAGTGAAATGGGTCACTTTGGTAGTTTTTCGTGTAAAAAAAAAAATTGTGGTGGGCATGTCTTGAAACAGACTTGAAAGGGGGATGAATTTCAAAGAAACAGTTGGACATAACTTTTGAACTTATTTTAATTTCGACAAGCGCCATACATATTCGTGATCAGCGTTGAATTCTGTGCAAGAAAAATTAAGTTTGTTAAGAAGAGAAAAAATGAAAAAAACGCACGGAAAAAAACCTCAGTTGCCATTTGAAGAAGCGCTTTAAAAAGGATTATACCACAATTAAAAATTTTACTTTTTATCGGTTTTTCTGATATTTGTCATGAAAATGCATTACCAAAATTTGCTAACTCAGTTCTAATAATCGGGGTAATGTTTTAAGTGTCTTTGAGTTTGGGGAGGCCTCTCATTCGAAGACACCCGGTTTTTTAAAAATCGGTCAGTAAGTTAACTTTTAACCCAAATAGTCGGTTTTTTCAAAATGTTTCTTTTTTAAAAAAAAGTTACATAGTTTTCGTGAAACGGAGACTAGAATTAGATTCCTGTACAAATTTTGATTAAAATGGTTCACTTTGGGAAGTTTCTGGGGTAAAAACAAAATTGCTGTGGGAGACACGAAACAAACTTAAGAGGGACAAATTTTAAAAAACAATTGGCAATTTTGAACTTTTTGGAAATTTCGAAAAGCGCCGCATATTCTGATCAGCGTTGAATTATTAAGAAAAATAAGTTCAAATTGGCCGGTGTTTTAAAATCGGTGGGTAAGTTGGCTTTCAAGCCAAATATGGATTTTTCAAGAAGGTTTTCATTTTAAAACAATTTTGATTTTCGTGAAACGGAGTCAGATTTGTTTCCCTGGTAAAATTTTTTTCACTTTGGTAAGTTTTCGGTAAAAAAAAAAAAAATAGTGGTGGGCATGTTTTGGACTATTGAAAGGGAATGTTTTAAAGAAACAGTGGGCATACCTTTTAACAAATTTAAATTTTCGAAAAAACCCCAAACATATTCGTGATCAGCGTTGAATTCTGTGCAAAAAAAAACTGTTTGGTAAATTTGGGAGGAAGACAAAAAATTTGACAAAAAGCACGGAAAAAGAAATCCTTTCAATTAAGCCCATTTGAAAGACGAACGTTTTAAAAAAGTTATACCACAATTAATTTTTTTATTTTTTTATCGGTTTTTTTTGTTTTGTCAAAAAAAATCCCCAAAGTCAAAAATGAGTTCTAATAACGCAGGGTAATGTTTTAAGTGTCTTTTTGGGTTTGGGGCGGCCTCTCATTCGAATGACCCCCTTTTTAAAAAATCGGTAGTTCTTTTAAAATTTTTTTCAAAGTTTTCTTTTTTTAAAAACAGTTACATGAGTTTCTGAAACGGAGACCAAAATTAATTCTTTCAAATTTTGTTTAAAAAAGGGGTCATTTGGGGGGGAAGTTTCTAGGGTAAAAAAAAAAATTGTGTGGGCATGACACGGGAAACAAACTATAAAGGGGGAATTTCAAAAAAACAATTGGGCTAATTCGAACGGAATTTCGACAAGCCCTACATATTGGACGCTTTTTCTGGAAAAAAATTCGGTAAAATTGGCCCTTTTTTAAAATCGGTCGGTGTTGGTTTTCCCCAAAAAGGTCTTTTTCAAAAGGTTTTAAAAAAATTTTAAAATTTCGTGAACGGGCCCCAGATTTAATTCCGGGTCAAATTTCGAGTGAAATGGGTCACTTTGGTAAGTTTCGGTAAAAAAAAAAAATAGTGGTGGGCATGTTTTTGAAACAGACTATTGAAAGGGAGATAATTTTAAAAAAACAGTTGGGATAACTTTTTGAACAAATTTGAACGACAAGCGCCATACATATTCGTGATCACTTGAATTCTTAAAGAAAAATAATTTGGTAAATTGGGGGAAGACAAAAATGACAAAACGCAGGGAAAAAGAAAATCCGTTAAATTAAGCCCATTTGAAAGACAAACCCTTTAAAAAAGTTATACCGAAATTTAAAATTTTTTTTTACTTTTTATCGGTTTTTTTTCTGATATTTGTCATAGAAATGCATTCCCAAAAGTCATTCTAAATTTTTTTAAGGTCTTTGGGTTTGGGGGCGGCCTTCATTCGAATGACACCCGGTTTTTAAAATCGGTCAGTAAATTAACAACCCAAATTGGGTTTTTTTAAAGTGTTTCTTTTTTAAAAAAACATTCATGATTTTTGGAAAGGGGAGACCAGAATTAGTTTCCCTATTCAAATTTTGAAAAAGGGTCACTTTGGGAAGTTTCTGGGAAAAACCAAAATTGCTGTAAGCGACACTGAAAAAACTATACAGGGGG